>ML828237.1:48364-61201 GCA_009831015.1 Picea engelmannii
CAACTTGGCCATCAAGTAGAAATGACAATGTGAACTCACACACAGAAACAAATAAATAAATTATATATATATATATATATATATATATATATATATATATATATATATATATGTTTGTGTGTGTGTGTGTAATGGTTCGTTTAATTTTGACATGGAAAGATCCATCGATCTAGAATGAATCCGTTATTCTATGCACCACAGGAAATACTAGCACATGGCCAACCATCTCCCAAGTTATCGAAAAGGAAATGGTTATAGTTTTAGGAACATGCCACAACATCAAGTGCACCACCAAGGCTATGTTGGATGTTTCCTCCAAGGAATTTTAGAATACCTCGACCCCTTCCAACGCCATCTATACCACCTAGGTCTCCAGTGGCTACACCCAATGGTCATCCAACATGTCATGGAACATGTAGGAGAGGATGGCCTTGATTAGCCTTACCCATCATACTAGGTAGGTTGTACCCCTCACCCACCAATTGGCCATGTTATAGCGCAAGTTGTAGGTTGGGAAATGCCCGACCCAACCACAAGGAAAGTGCTACAACTTGGGAATCCTACACCCAATGCCACCTTAATGTAGGTCCCTCACTTCAAGGGTGACTAGGTCACTCTAGGGAGGCGATCCTGGTGACCCTAGGGGGAATGAGATGGATATGGATAGAGATGGAAGTGAAGCCCATATAGGTAAAGTCTAAGTGGATTTAAATGTGTGTAATGAAGTCTTGGAAAGTTCCAAGGGTTTCCAAGTATGTTGAGTAACCTGTAAATGGTGAAATACTTGCCTGAGACACAAGAAAAACCACTTTGCAATGATGTATGTTAGTTGGATCAGAAAGTTAAGTATTTTGTCCCTAATTTGCAGCAGTATATGACAGTTTATATCAGCAAATAAATCATCTAAATCATCATACAAAGATCTAAACTAGTTAAGTAAATCAACATCAAGATTAGCAATGAATATAGGCTGAAAAATGGCACTTTAGAGGAAAGGGGAGATGGTTGTTGTAAACATGTATTTTATGAATAAAATTGCATCCTTATATCTGTATCTTTCAGTCACTTATATCAGCAAATTGCACCATCAAAATATTCCAACAATTATCCCAAAAGATGTTCCCTAGTTAGTAGAGTAAATGAGCAAAATTTAGGAGCTAGTCTAGGGTTAGTTTAGGAGTTATGGTTAGTAATTTATCTAGGTTAGGTCAGCCCTAATGGCTGTAGTTAGGGTTTGTAACAGAAATTAAAGTAGTATGATATAGGGGACTCCCAAATAGGAGAATAATCCTCTCAATGAGGCAAACCAACTCCAAGCAAGAGATCTTTCAAAAGATAAAAAAAATCATGTTTCCCAAGGCAATGATTTTATATCTCCAATGAAAAAAATATATGACTAGTGCCTTTAATATTGGGTTAATGGAGTCAAATAAAAGAAAGAGATAGAGAAGCTACCTCCTTGGGGGGGTAATCCCTTTTACTTCCCAAGGAAAGTTTTTCTAGCTAGGGTTTAAGCTAAGAGGGTGTATGCCCTTATACTTCTCTTAGCAAACCCTTGTTAAAGCATTAAGGTGAAGCATAAAGTGATGAAGACTATGATGGGGGTGTATTCCCTTATACTTCCCACCTAGTTCTTAGCACAATATCCTTGACTTGAAACAAATGATAGCATGAAAGTAAAAACCATACCAATTCAAGGAAAACTGCCAAGATAATCCACCACAATAGAAAGAGATAAGCCTTCCAAGGATAACACATCACTTCCTCCATCAACCATTCATACATATAACCATAAACAAGTGCACAAAAGATAAAAGAGCCAAGTATAGTGAAAATTTCAGACCAAGTCCTCTCACAATAGGGAGAGTTATGTCCAAATGAGATCTTATGATCTCTTATTTATACAAAATGTCACCAAGGTGACTTGTCTATAAATTAAGGGGAAAACCACATGACTAGAGGTCAAAAACCCTAATATTTCCCCCTTTATCAAAGTAATATTAAAAAATTCATTTAAAGTTTCACTTTTTCACAAATAAACCCTAATTTTACATAGACGTCTTCCCTTTAGGGGATGTTTTTCCACTTAGAAGAAGTCGTTGGTGTTGGAGAAGCATGGGTAGGCCTCCAAAGGCCACATTTCAAGCATCTAGAAAATATCCTCATGGTGAAGACATTCTCCTCCTCAAAACATCCATGTGTCAATGAGTGGCACCTCACCACCAAGCCCTAACCCCCCTAGGTGATGTCATGGCTCTAGGAGTGACGTTTTGCCTCTCCTAGGCAAAATGTTTGGCATGTGGGGGCTAGGATATGCCGTCCAAGTCATCTTCAATGCCTTCCAAGTTTGATCTTTCTCATCCAGCATGTGGTCCCTTGGCATACAACTTGTGGGCTTGTATCCCCATGGAAGCCCAAGCTAGGATTGTTGTCCCAAAATTGTCCACAAACTAGGTCCTGCAAAGACAAATGAGCAAGCCCTCCAAGGATGTCAAGTCATAACATCATGATAAGTGAATCCAATCAATAAATGAGCCACCTAAGCATGTGCATCAAAGATTACTATATCAAACAATTAATTGCTCAAGGACATTATGCGACTTGTCAAGATTGAATATGGGAGGGTTGATGAGGTGTCCTATTGGGTACATCTTTCCCTAGGTCAAGGAGAGTTTCCAAGATATCTCTCTCTAATCCATGTAAATTGGATGAAGTGGTTGGGGTCAATACTCAATGGGAATAGGGATCTTGACATATAAGAGGTCATAGTGTCTCATTCATGGGTTCCTTTGTAAAGGGTGTGTGGTACCTTCGTCCGTAATGCACTTTTTCCAAGCCCATTAATTTTTGTTCTTTTATTCTTTCATAATTTTAAGGAAAGGTTGAAGGTCACTACCTTGGCGTCATGACCAGATAATGGCAATGTCACCCACAAAAACCTAGTGGAAATGAGAAGGTTGGCTCGTGATGAGACCCAATTTCTCTCAGCCATGCAATTGAGAGACATTTCCCTGGTTTGGTGACCAGATGATGGCAATGTCATACCACTAGATATTCATGGATGTGATAGGTTGGCTCATGATGAGACCTCCTATCCTTCAACTAACCTTTTAAGCATTCTTTATTATATTGTGGGTCCCTTTTACTCAAAGATAAGAGTTTCACTGCTTTCTTGGGTGATCCCTGGGAGAAGCATCTAGAAGGTTTATACAAGTATTTTATCTTTTACCCAACATCAATCCCTTTGGGCCTTCAACCCCTTCTTCCCATAGAATGAGGGAAAACCCCTTCTTGGGTCAATACACCCTAAAATCCCAAGATACAAGGAAATGGAGGGGAATAATGATGGAAAGTGGTAAGTATGGTCGGTAATGGTACAATGACTCATTAAGGGAGTTCCTATTAGTAAACCCATCCCTGAGGAAGACCACTTACTAGGGCACAATTTCAACCACCAAGGTGAAGTAGGTAAAAAGGCATAGTCTCCAAGCATATATCATGAAATCTAGATCAATCTAAGATACAACATACTCAAATGGCTTAAATATTGAAATAATGCTCACCATAATACTGACTTTTACCTCATGGAGCAAGGCCCATTGCCTTCCAAAATCCAGTTGATGTGTTGGATGCCATTTGGAAATTTGTGACCATCTGTGGTGGTGAGTGGGTTTTTCATCTGTGCAAAAGGGTATTGTTGATCATGTAGTCTCTCGGCACTCCATATCTGCAATTTGAGGGCCTCGAGACATAATCTCCTTAGTTATCCAGAAAATGGGGATAACATGCCCAATCAACAATTGAGGCAAAAGGATCTAGAACCTACTCCTCACTTTGATTTACAATATGAGTTAGGGAAGGATGGAAGAGAATCACTCACTAATGAATCGAGGGTCGAAACGTTCAAGAGACACCCGGTCATATATAATGATAAACATAGAGCCACAATTATCACCATATTCACTAGTTTCTTCATCGTCATCATAATTCTCATCAGAATAACCAAGGCTCCATCCTCATCTTAATTTGAAGCATCCTGAGAATAGGAAATTGCACAATAGTGGACCAATCCACCCTGAGTTGAAAAAACAACCGCACAATTCTAAACTACGAAGTACACCACAATACAAGATTGGATGGGATGATGCTTCTTATTATCATAATAAGAGGTAGAATGAAGAGCAACCAACATATCCACCTTGACACTATGAGGACAACTAATTGATCCACTCGTACAATATAAGCCAACAGATGAACATAGAAATGAGTCAACAAAGCATTAAAAAACTAGGCCTAAAGGAAAGGAGGGAATCGGGGAAGCTTAACTCACACTTCCATTGTTGTTGTATTAATGTAGCCATAAAAAGAAAAATGGGAAGGATCACCCTCACCCATTTAATCTTAATAATTTACACCAACTATGGGGATCATCATCTCCCCATGGTAATGATCAGAATGATACGACCCACCATCCATTGAATCAAAACCCTAGTGGACTAGCTGAATTGGGACCATAAGGGGGGACTGGTGGAAATCACCGTTATTTCCGGTAGGTACCTACTCCTATTGACTTAAGGAATAGGGAATATTTTTTATGGTAGTGTGATAGTGGGGGTTGTAGTCAAGCTTAATCTGTATTAACAAGACTGATATGGTATGGGTGGATAATTGTTTCCCATAGGTAAGACTCACCACTAGAAAGTCTCACTTTGCATCGTGTGAGACTTTAGGACCACATATATTTCTCACATTCATTTTCTTTAAGTAGGATGTTTTCCCACTTGCACTACTTTAAGTGGGTTCTCCCCAACCCCCTTAATAATTGGATAACAAAAGGGCTTCTCCTAGAATAAATTAAAAAACAAGTAGGCGCATTTTATGTGGGTATGGTACATTTCCACCTGGGACTGGAGAAGTAAATGGAGTAAGTCACCCTCTATTATTCGTTCTTCAAAGACATGAAATTTCTCAATCTATGGATATTTTCAGGATCACCATTCATTGGGTAGAGGAGACTTTGAAAATGCATTTCTTCCTACCAAGCCTCACTATATATGTCTAGTGGTGGAACGACACCCGTCCAACCAATAATGAGACACTTGGTCAATGGAAACCATTATGGGGTTCAACCCACTTCTTCAATGCCACCCTATTATTGTATGAAGCAGTGAGCATGCTTATGTAAAGAGCTCAAGGTTTCTAGTTTAGTGGGGGGGTATTTTATGGAAACAAGGTTGTCTCGTCTTGGAAGCCAGAGATAATCTTACACAAGTTTTCATCTAATTGAATTGAACCTGAATCAAGGGAATTGTGGGAGAAAATATCTAAGTAACCCAATTGAATGAGAGACAAGGGATACCCAGATAAGTGTGTTTGGGGCCAATCCATGCTTCCCTATGGAAATTGGAAAATGTGGTCAACATATCAATGACATATATTCATGTTCTAGTCTACTCATGTTGGTATTAACAATTATTTCATTGTGAAACTCTTTCATATCAAAAAATATATATTCTTTGTTTGGCCAATTACACCTACGATATACTAAACTAATGGATGCTTGAACATTACATCTCTTGAAATAAGAAATCCATTGATCAATTCTCGATAGATAATGATGTTCAATACATTGTTTCTTTGTATGGAGTTGCTTCCCTCCCAAATACAAGTCGATCAAGATACATCCATTGAGAGGTACACATTACCTATAAAAAGGATATCTATATGTATGTATTGTGTAATGTTCCCAAGACAAGATGACAAGAACATTGTGTTTGCCATGAATGTTTAACTGTTTTTTGGTTGTGGTATTTCATCAAACACTTTGTTGATTATGGTATGTTAGGTTGCGCTAGGGTTTATACTGATGATTTTAATATGTGTTTTCAGCAACAAATAAGAATATATAGCAATGGGACATACCTCAAAAAGATACAAGACCAATAACATAAGGAATAACCAAAAATGCCTCATATTTGATTTTATTCATAATAGTAGAAGAACTCGATACAATAGATCTACAGATCTGGAACAATATAGTTGAGACCTCATAGCCAAATGACAATAACCGTCAAGTGAATCCAAGAAGAGATGATGCAAGCCTCCAAAGGCCGCCTGGCTATAATAGATCAATACAAGATGAGATCCGGGTCGTATGAAGTGCCAAACCCCAAGACTGGCTAAGTCACGCCCTATTGGAAGACTGATTACCCTCAACAATTTGGCCCTCCTGCTCAAGGCCTCCAAACACTTCGATGAAGATGCCAAATTGTAGATCAGGGTGAGTAGATTCCCCTCCTGAAGTCTCAGACCGAAATACCAAGAGATGCTCCTCCAAATGTTGAATCTCCAAGTGGAGTTGCGCCCTCCTGAATACTATCAAACCCTAATATTTCAGCCCTGATGAAGGAGACCTCCAAATGCCCTGAAACTCCTCAGAAAAATATATCGGGGCACTATAAGTCTCTAGGTGAAGTCTCAATGTCATATCTGAAGTATAACCCCACTAAATTGAATATATATAAATATGAATATCGATGTCCTTCTCTCCAAAACGTGCCAATTCTCTAGAAAATCATCTGGACCGTATAGCTCTCTCAAAAGGCACTAGAAATGATGGTCAAGACCCTGCAAGAAGAACCCAAGTGCTCAAATCTCCAAAAGCCTTCTCTGGCTCCTAGATCGAACCTTCCTTCCAACAATGGTGTGCTCCCTTGCTGGAAACCCTCAAGCGTACGACCTGTTTCTCTCCTGGATGAGTGATAATACCTGTGACTACTGTAGAATGGTGTGGGTGGAGTATTTCATCCCCGAGACCAATCTTGGAACAAGATAGGTGGAATATTTCACCACTAAGTTGTCCTCTAGGGTTTGTTAAGTCAAAACCCTCAAAACCCCCAAGTGCATGGGCTCACTAGCTAGAAGCCATATATCAAAATGATAATAAACATGGATGCCATAATAGAGGCCCTTGCCTCTCTTTTATCCTTCCTGCTCACCTTGTCCCTCCAAAGTGACTTTTACTTTATTAATTATTAATTAATTAATTAAATCACTTTAATTAATTAATTAACCATTTTACCTCTGAAAAGTACCTTATCTCTCCTTGTGGCTTCCCTGGCCACTGAAAGTCACTTCTCATCATTCTATCCTGTAGTGTTGTTCCTCTCGATTCCAATGAGCTATTACACTAAGAGGTTCCTCCAAGAATTATGCCCAATATGACCTCCTTGGTGAATTTAATTAACTTATAGCCCAAAATAACTCAAAATCATGGAAATCGTCGGAATGCAGCGAAACCAAAACCAAGTTGTGCATAATGGATCATAATTATGAAATAAGATGAGTGGTGCAATTCGAATCCCAAAATACCCCTCAATATCTCTTGTACTCATTGTAACCTCCATCTGGCTACTATGGTCATCATAACACTCTGTAATATAATGATGTCCCAAAGTGGGGACATTACAATCCTCCCTGCTAGAAAATTTCTTATCCTTAAGCAATAACTGAGTCAATCCACATATAATACCTGGGTCCCATGTCCACCTGTGGGACACAAAGTAGGCTCCATCCAAAGATGAGTTATCACGTACTCTACCTCCTGGATCCCATATCAAGACGTGAACTGCAATACCATGTGAGGCATAATCATGTAACATACCAACACCCTGAGTCTCATGTCCATGACACATAGTCTCATCTCGGAATGAGTCCATCCTCCAAGTCCATACCAAGATCAAAACGGTCTCCACCAACTGCACATGATGTTGCCCTAGTGAGGTACTGCAATACCTCCATGAATCACCCTCAATTATCATACTCTCCTCCACACTGAATCTTAATGGAAAGTCAAAATAACTTTCCCCTGCAAGGGTCCCCTTGCCTCCATCAATCAATGAAATGATCAACCCTGCAATCCCTGGGTCCCATGCTAGTCTCTGCCAAGGGTTACCATGTTGGTGTTGCACTACTTTGATCATGACTGTTTGCTCCTTGTATACACACTTGATCTCCCACTCCTGGATCCTCATGCTAAAATACTAGTGTAAATCAGACATGTTGTCAAGGCCCTGCACCTGTAAAAGTAACTATGTGGAAGTAACACCTGCCCAATCATATCCATACTTGATCATGATGATCAAAAGGGATAAAATGTCTCGCTCCATAGGACAGGCCCACTCAAAACCATCCCAAGGTGAAGTATGTGGCTCTCTGGCAAAACCTAGGTCATCATCATAAAGTGAAACAACCCACTAACAAAATGAATTCCTGGATCCCCTGGAAAACCTGGAATTTTATCACTTCCAAATCCCATTAACTGCTACTGTGTCATACTGATCACTGTCGGAATTCCTCCATGCACATCCTCATGAAAATATGTATCAGTTTCTCCCTCTGATATGTCTTCTATCCCATGGCCTAAGATGCTCACCATCATGCACAAAGTCTCAATTTTCTGCCTATGATGATCCACCCCTATCCTGATGTATGCCGTAAAATCACTTATGTCAGGTGGTCTCAGCCTATCCACTCTCCACGTCCTCTGCCACTGTCTATCTCTCCTTATGTTGTTGGCAATGATAGAAGTGTCAGGAAAGGCTAACATAAACATCAATGGCTAATTGTAGGACTAGAAGGTATCATATGTTTTGGTCAATCCCAAGGATTCAACCAAAAGCTCGTCCACCGGTACCCATGGTACATACTCGCCTGTAATCATCACTGAATCCCAATCATCATCACCCCTATGGTTGTTGCTACTTCGAAGGTGATCCCCCAGTACTATTTGTTTCTGCAAATGAGAGACATCTCCATGCTCTACTAAGTGTGTCTCCTCCTAGTAAGCCAAGACATCCATCTGAATCTCACTTATCATCTCGGCATGTCTATGTGAGTTATCACTCACCACTGTATGCTCTTGCATACTCATGTAACCTCTTGTATACTCTTACTGCAACATGGATCCAAGATGTACTACTGGATCAACCTCGACACTAAGGTCATCTAATCCTGGGACACAAATGGAAGTGTTCTCAAAACTTCCCCTGGCTCTGGAGTTCCCATGTATATGTGAGTGCTCGATTGTCTCAAAGATCCTCATGGAGGGTAGCTCATGTGCCTCTGTATCATAACTCTCCATACTCATCAGTGATCATGGTTAATCCTCATGCTCCTCCATCAACTGGTGCTCCTCTACCAAGCCACCAACATCCCCTAGTAATGTGACTATAGGATATATCTGGATCTCCACTAATATAGATGTAGTGGATCTCTGTCTAATCCCCTCAAGAAGCTCCTTTGACCTAGACTTTGATTCTTGAAGGGTTGTCTGTGTGCCTCTAAATAATCCATGAGTTCTCTCCAACTCATGAGTGATTCTATCCACCTCCAACTCCTGCTCCCTCAAGGCCCTGTGATACATCTCTCCAACCTTCAAGAGGTAGTCTCTGTCCATCAACAATTGTTGGTAGTCGACCCTCATCATAGTCACTCTCTCACTGAGAGTATGAAATCCAGCCATGGAAAATCCCCCATCTAAACTGGAAGGTGCCATTGATGCCTTCCAGCAACAATCTGCCACCAATGCATGTGCATCATCACTGCGCCTAGTGGTTGTTGTGATCATGTCCTCACCGACTCTCAATTGTCCTGTCAGATATTGGGACTCCTGATCATAGTCCTGTTAAGGTGCTACCTCACACCCCTCACTACTAGTGTCAACCCTGGAATCCCCAACAACACTCTCCTCAAAAGATAAGGCATTGAACTGCTCACTGTCCATTGTGCTACTCGGTCCTCATGTATGCCACTGCACACCATCTGCAACTGCTACCCCCATCTGAATCACATTGTATCTTGTATGGGCAGTTGTATCCTTCTGTGCACTCACCCTACTGCTATCATCTGCGCTTGGATCCCATATAGATGTGTCCAAACATGTGTTATGGTCATTCTGACCAATAAAGGGTACACCCTCATCACTGCAGCCTGGTCCTGGAAAAAAGTGTCCCATCAAACTATCAATCTCCATAGCTTGATCAAACAACTGAGTCTCCAAAATAAGTGACTCACTCTCCTCATACTGATATGTATGTGTAAGGTCAATTGTATGCACGTTATGTCTCTCCTCCTAGATCTGTGGATCCATATGTCCCTAGTGTGCATCCCTCACACACGGTTCCTCCATCATATTTGAAATTCCACAGATATCCTCATGTGTCATGGCTATCATGGGTGTCTGAAAAGATGGAAAACGTGTCACAGTCATCATAGGGATCTCATCAGGTCTAGGTGCTAACACGTGTGAATCCACACTAGTGTCACCACTCTGTTGAAGTGTGATATCATCAACACTATGTGATATGACTGCTAAAGCATAGGTGCTATCATCCTGTCCATCCCATTGTTCCTCCAATGCGTAAGGGTCAATATCCTCCCCAAGCGTGCAAGAGTCACTAGCCTCTACAAGTGTGCAAGAGTCACTAGCGCCATCATACTGCTCCAAATAAGCATATATCATTGCATCCTCATACACCTCCTCATCCTCACTGTCATAGTGTACCTCAACAATGTGTTTATTACCTTTACCCCTACATCTATGATCTGGTTCCCAAGGCACTTTGCAACTGTAGCAACATTGCCTGCTCCTAATGGGTGTAGGGTTAATTTGTGCTTCCCTCCATATAGATTCTCTAGATTTTTTTTCCTCTGTTATGTTGACCCAATGTGTAACCTCATCTTTTCTCCACCTAGAATTTTTTAAGGATACAAACTGTTGGAATGTTAATTGAGCCCTAGTTCCCTCACTAAGGGCGTAATATTCCCTTTCACAGAATACACTCTCTCTAGAAAAGTAAAACATATCCATTTATCCTTATGGAAGACCCCTCAAGCTGGCAGGAGTCTAAGCTCTAATACCACTGTAATGTTCCCAAGCTAAGATTCCAGGAGCATTGTGTTTGCCATGAATTTTTAACTGTTTTCTGGTTGTGGCATTTCATCAAACACTTTGTTGGTTATGGTCTTTTAGGTTGCGCTAGGGTTTATACTGATGATTTTAATGTGTGTTTGTAGCAACAAATAGGAATATATAGCAATGAGACATACCTCAACAAGATACAAGACCAATAACACAAGGAATAACCAAAAATGCCTCAGATCTGATTTTATTCATAATAGTAGAAGAACCTGGTACAATAGATCTACAGATCTAGAACAATATAACTGAGACCTCGTAGCCAAATGAAAATAACTATCAAGTGAATCCAAGAAGAGATGATGAAAGCCTCCAAAGGCCACCTGGCTATAATAGATCAATACGAGATGAGATCTGGGCCATATGAAGTGCCAAACCCCAAGACTGGTTAAGTCATGCCCTGCTAGAAGACTGAATACCCTCAACAATTTTTCCCTACTGCTCAAGGCCTCCAAACACTCCGATGAATATGCCAAACTGTAGATCGGGGTGAGTAGATTCCCCTCCTGAAGTCTCAGACCGAAATACCAAGAGATGCTCCTCCAAATGTTGAATCCCCAAGTGGAGTTGTGCCCTCCTGAATACTATCAAACCCTAATATTTTGACCCTGATGAAGGAGACCTGCAAATGCCCTGAAACTCCTTAGAAAAATAGATCGGGGCACTGTAAGCCTCTAGGTGAAGTATCAATGTCAGATTTGAAGTACAACCCCTCTAAATTGAATAGATATAAATCTGAATAGTGCCTTCCTTCTCTCCAAAACGTGTCAATGCTCTAGGAAATCATCTGGACCATATAGCTCTCTCAAAAGGCACTGGAAATGATGGTCAAGACCCTACAAGAAGAACCCAAGTGCTCAAATCTCCAAAATCCTTCTCTCTCTCCTAGATCGAACCTTCCTCCAAACAATGGTGCACCCCCTTGCTGGAAACCCTCAAGGGTACGACCTGCTTCTCTCCTGGATGAGTGATAGTACCTGTGGCTATTGTAGAATGGTGTGGGTGGAGTATTGCATCCTCAAGACCAATCTTGGAACAAGATAGGTGGAATATTTCATCATTGAGTTATCCTCTAGGGTTTCTTAAGTCAAAACCCTCAAAACCCCCAAGTACATGGGTTCACTAGCTAGAAGCCAGATATCAAAATGATAATCAACATGGATGCCAGAATATATGCCTTTGCCTCTCTTTTATCCTTCCTACTCACCTTGTCCCTCCAAAGTGACTTTTACTTTATTAATTATTAATTAATTAATTAAATCAATTTAATTAATTAATTAACCATTTTACCTCTGAAAAGTACCTTATCTCTCCTTGTGGCTTCCCTAGCCACTGAAAGTCACTTCTCATCATTCTATCATGTAGTGTTGTTCCTCCCAATTCCAATGAGTTATTACACTAAGAGGTTCCTCCAAGAATTATGCCCAATATGACCTCCTTAGTGAATTTAATTAACCTATAGCCCAAAATAACTCAAAATCACGGAAATCATCGGAATGCAATAGAACCAAAACCAAGTTGTGCGGAATGGATCATAATGATGAAATAAGATGAGCGATGCAAGTCGGACCCCAAAATACCTATCAATAACTCTTGTACTCGCTATAACCTCCATCTAGCTACTCTGGTCATCATAACACTCTGTAATATAATGATGTCCCAAAGTGGGGACATTACATATTGTTGTTCTGATTGTTATTGGGAATGGTGCCCCTTATTACGATGGTGCTAGCCCTTGGGTATTTCACATACATCTATTTATATAATGTTGTCTTCACACTCCCATGTAGGGAATATTTATTGGGTTCATGATATCCTTATTCTCTTCTTATGTATCAAGGTCAAACAAATCCATTGGC
>ML828237.1:69039-94069 GCA_009831015.1 Picea engelmannii
ATTTGTTTCTCTAAGTTACACCTTATACATTCCATAGAGGTCGGTAATATCATTATCTCTTAAGTCCCTATAGGTTATTTTGGTATTTCCATTTCCTCTCTATTTCTTCCAACTGCCTATGGTCCTTTAGCTCTTTTTTTCACCACCGAAGCATAGCTCTCAACCATCCTCGAGTGAGGAGCGGAGATGGGAAGTGATGAATCACTTCTCCATATTTTTGAGCTTCTCATTTCAGGTGCATTGGGTAATGTAGAGAACTAGGATTAGGGTTGTGAAGATTAGGGCTAGGATTAGGGTTAAGGTTACAAGAGGGATGGAAATGAGGGTGTCTCTCAAGCTTTCCTTTGACTTCTAAGGAATAGAGAAAGGCTTGGTTAAGGGTGTCGCTCTCAAACAATGGGACTTCATAGTGAAAAACGACTAGCAAACCATAATGAAATTGAAGAATAAGTACCTCATCAGATTCTTGAATCTGGAGTCAGATCCAAAGCTTTGTGAAAACCTAAATATAATATTGGATTGTTTGGTTGAGCACTTAATGAAGATGTAACCACTTCCACATGAGATTTGATAAATACCTCAGAGGATAGAAATGTTTTCTGAGTGCTTCATAAAAGGAATTCCATGTGGTGATGTGCTTTGGAGAAAATCTAGAAGAAGCCTCATCATTGAGTTCAATTTCAAGTTTCGGTGTTGTGAATTGGGATTGCCACCAAGCTTGAGCTATACCTTATAAATGGTTGTTGGAAAGGAGCAATCACTAAGCCTCGGTCATATCTGGGCATGTATGGAAGTATATTATGAGGCTACGGATCCATGAATCCAATATTTCTCCATTCATGTGTACCCCATATTTTGGTAAGGTGATTCATGTGTCTAGCTGGAAGATGGAGGTACGAGGCTTCTTGGTTTGGTATTCATGGAATGCACTCACTATTTCTTGGGAAAAGGTTTCTAGAGATGATTATGCATCATCTGAGGAGGCCTCTTTACAAGGAGCCATTAGGGGAGGGGGTGCACTGTGATTTCTGAGAATTGTAGTAACTACAAAACCCTAGATCAAGAGGAAATGAGGGTGCGATAGGCTAGATCGAGCCAAGAGGATGGAGATAAAGTGATAGGATGCAATGTTTGGGTTAGTATATTGTCTTCCAAGAGAATGCAATATGATTATTATGAAAAAATTGTGTGTGGGTGAAGGTAATGACCTTAAAATAACCCAACAAAATGCCAAGGGAGATCTGGGTGGGAGGGCATTTCTCCAAAGAACTAGATATGCAGATATCTTCTTGCTCAAAGAAAGGCTTCTACTTCAAGTGCAAAACTTCAATAGGAAATGACCGAAGGCATTCACCAACATAGATATGGGTGAGAGGGCACACTCCAAAGAACTAGATCTGAACTACTACTATTGAAGATGAGTAGTTTGGGTGGGGCACTGAGCCAAAGAACCAAGAGTCATTGGGGTGAAGGGAATATCTCAAAGAACCCAACGTTGTATGAAGGAGCAGGCTTGGACAGACTGCTTTGATATTAAATGATGAGAGTTTACCTCTCATAACTGGAAAATATAGCTAAGGGAGAGAAGCACACTGCTTGAAGTGATATAAACCCAGAAACAAGAGAAAAACAACAACATAAATGAAGAAACCTCAAACCAAAAAGGATTAATATTATTCATTCTATTCAATGGCCTTACATTAGTTTATAATGGATCCACACAATAATTCATGTAGCTCAATGGATGAGAGAAAATATTAAACAATGATAATGAACACAACCTAAAGGATGGAAAGGTGCAACTAACTAACTAATTGAATGCTAACACATCAAGCAAATGCTAATCAATGAAGTTGGAAGCAAGGGGAGAGCTCCTCTAATAGTTGGATGCTAATGTGGGTGTGTCCTCTTCGAGGGGTGTGACCTCCTTATTCATATAAAACATGCCACAATGTAATGTATAGTGTGGAGATGCGGAGGATCAAGCCTTCTATGCATCACCTCTTCCTCTGTATCTGCAAGCCCTCTCCTTAAGCATTAGCTTATAACAAGGAAAAAGTCTTAGTCCTTAGCTAAAGGGTTTTCGTCCTCGAAACCCTTTACTATCAAATAATAACCTACCATGTTTCCATCACATCCACTTTCCATTTGTTGCATCAAGACTACACTGATGTGTCTCTTCACCATATGTAATTTTTCAAAGTCTCTCTTCACCAAGGGGTAGGTTCATTTCATCGAGGATGCTTCTGCATCAGACTTCCCATTTACAAAAATCTCACCCTCATGATTACGAGGTCAATTTGTTTGTCCATGAACAACTTCATCAATACCGTTTTCTTTATTCATTAACTATGTCCTCTCCATCATCCTTCATTACTATCAATTTCTACAATCAATACAATGCACATCATCGCTCTATTGTTTTCTTTGTCTCTGTCTATATCATACCCCATATATAATATTCAAAGCCATACAAACCCCAGTTACTTAGACATACAATATTTCACTATGTATATTTTTTGCCCACCCCTACACTCATCGCTCAGGTCCATACACCCCACAAAGAGTGCCAATCACCTTAAACCCCTTACGCTCACACTGGACAAGTTATATTGCAGATTTTGAACTAGTAGAGAAGTAAGCCATTGAGATCAAAGATGTCATGAGATGGAAAATGTGCAAACTCATACCTCAAAGCTTCTTAATTGTGTATTTTTGCTACTTGTTCAAAGGCATCAAAATCAATCTGAAAGACTATTCATTTCTCTTTGTGCCTATGTGTAGGTTTCTATCTGGTCAAGCACGTCTCCTGTTTCTTTGGGGCACGAGCCATTTTACCGAGATCTAAGGAAAGAATTGGCAAATAAGACATGTTCCAAGGCAATATACAATAAATCCATGCAGGACAAAACTCGAAATACCACTTACCTTGATAAGCAAGACATGTAGCCTTGTAGGGCACACAGATTTAACAATATGGTTTTTGAGTCGTTTCTCCTCTCATTAGGGAATCAGGTGTACCACTAATTATTGTTACATAACATTGTTCTTAGAATGCACAAAATTACTAAGGGACACTAGCCTGCTATTGCTAAATGCTAAATGGTTGTTTCATTATTTACTCTTGTAGAATAATAAGTTAGTATTAGATACCATGCTATTATGGGTAAATAGGCTATAGCTACAAATAAACTAATTGTTATTGTAGAGTATCCTAGATATTTTATGTGGTGGTAATGTATCTTTGGTTGGGGTATTAAGGTATAACAAAACTAGCTTAAATTATAAGAGGCTGGATCAATATAATTACAAGCTAAATTGGCATGCAAGGATTCAAAGTTAGTTGGGATAACATATAAGAACTTTATAATAGATAACCAAAAGGTAACTAAGTGTATAAAGATTGCTTCATAGGCATAATATTGAATGGATATTGTCGAGGAACCTATTGGGGGATCATAATTTGATGGGGAACCATTTATTAATGAGAGAGGAACCTATTGGGGGATCATAATTTGATGGGGAACCATTTATTAATGAGAGACTGATTATGTGCCTAGATTTCATTGAGCAGGAGTAACTCGTGTGAGTGGAGATAAAGATATGTTTTTAATTAATGAAATTAATGGGATTAATTATGTCAACAATGAAACTAATTAAGAGGTAATTGGTTGAGAACTCATTGGTGGTATGGTCGTAGGTTAAGTAACTATAAGTTGGGTGGTTAATATTTATCAATTCATTGAATATTGTGAAGTTGTAGGTGATTGCATAACATGGGTAGATCCAATTACTAAAGGCACGCTCAAATACCTTTAAGTAATATAAAGAATACCTAAATAGCTACTTCTAAGCTTTCCTTATTAAGGGACTCTTAAGAATATAAGCTTAATGATTCCTTACACTCACTTCATTCAGGTAAGTATCCTCGATTCCTAAAAATAGCCTAACTTCTACTCCTTAAGGCTTCTATGCTCATAACCTACCCTAAGAGGGCCTATCTAAGACCTTTATAAGATAACCTGTATAATACTTTTCACTAACTCTTCTATCTCATTTAGTACTATGCAACTACCTTGCTTCACTCTTATTTAGAACCTTTTATATGTAAGGATTGTACCAAACAAATCTTTTAACTACTCACTCYTATTGTCCTAGCRTTTTGGATCATGAGTGATGGATCCCAACATAATAATGGCTTACATCTGAATGTTTATGCATTGATCAARCARATCTTTACCCACTATGGTGTCGTGTTGAGAGACAAATTCGACCTTAAGTGTACTATTCATAARCACCATGTTGGTCCACGTATCTATATCATGGTTGAATCAATGGACCAACTCCATCAACTAGTATTATCACATGTAGTACCCTCAATGCACTACAAACTCGGAGTGTAATATTTTTATACCTACTTCCATTCTATGCATTTCTAYGATCTATTCCTAACAAACTACCTTAATGGTCTGTCTTATTGCTYTATAAGTTGGAAATGTATATCAAATTATTGATACCTAGGTGGTTATAATCCCAATTTGTACCTACCMACTGCTTTATGCTTAACGATTAAATGAATAAGCTACACTCGTTAACAAGTATTAGTCTATGCACTATATTATAGTGTAAATGATTAGGAGTTATTGCTATGTCTGCTTCACTACTTATGCTATGGCCCTAGTTGATACATCACATGTATGAGGAAGACAATTTCGACCTATCATGCAATTCAACTTCTGGCTACTAGTAGTTGACTTCTTCATTCTAATGTAGATTGGAAGTTGTTGTGCAGAGTCACCATACATCGAGATTTGTGCTACAGTAACAATAATTGACTTTTCCCTGTTTCTAGTCCTTGTACTAATAGTTAGAGTAATCGAGAACACACTTATGGACATTGACACACCAAACGAATCATAATCTACCCCTTACTAAGTGTCTCTTACTAGATGAACACCTTACAAGAATCGAACATGTACCATGTGTGTATGCTATTAAACTTAGTTGTGTTATACTTGTTATTACATAGGTTTCTGTTTGATCTTATTATATGTTTGATTTCTGGTCCAATATAATAAGAGACATTAACTATATAGGTAGAATTGGATAACTTAAAGTCCAACTTAATTAGGCACATGGTGTTGTGATCGTAATAGATCTGTTTACTTTATTTCACTAATATTATTCTTTTTATACACATTGGTGTTTTACCCAATCACTTAACCTAAGTGGGCCCCTTCAATTAGACAACCAAGTACTATACATGAATTGAACATGTACACACAAGTTTTTTTAGTGTAGAATAATCCCAAACTTTTAATTAGAAGAAAATAACTTCCCTTTTGATCATTATATTAAAACTTTTTGTTCATTTCAATAATGATTAAAATAGAAAACACCTCCATCACTCTTTAAACCAGTGAGGTCCGTCACCCTCCCTAGTTTTTTTTTAGTAAGCTAATACCATGCATTGATGGCTGTGCAAGCGATTATCCTTTTAATAGAAATTATGATTAGGATTCCAAAAAAGTTCATATAGCGGGATTGAAGACAAAATATTCTCAAAATATTGGGATCATAAACGCATCATTTGTTGGGCAGCAACATATGATGCGTGGAATCATGATGGAATTCGACGCGTTCTCTTTTAAATTTAAAATGAATGATTTCCACGCAGCAATGGTTGGGTAGCCCATGGACTATAAGATGGACGCAACACTAGAATCCTTTTAATTCGAGACTGGTCTCACACCTTGGCCCACCCACATGGATGCATGCAGTCATTCAATTTAACGCATTTGGAATGAGAACTTCTAGAATGTTCGAACTAATTCAAATTAATGGTAACAAACTTTTGGAATTCGAATTTTACCGTTCGGGCAGGAAGCAATCCCATATAATAAGCACATTCTGAATTTGAATTCCATTACTGCGCTCCGCTCCATGCTTCCTCGGGTTGGCGAAGGCAGAACTCTATATCCAGGGCGAGGGCGATGATATTTTGGATAATGGTGCGGTACCTCAGATGGCAGGGCGAGGATATTTTTGGAACTGAGATAAGTACATTTTTCCTTTTTTGGGACAGTCTCTGTTTCTTCTTTCCAATTTTTTTCCAAGAATTTTTTTAAAAGTTGCATAAAGATTTGTATAATTCATTAGATGTTTGTATCCTATTCAGTTTTTTCTTAACTCTCCTTCCAATTTCTGAGATTAATTTCATATTACTGCAATAACTAGTGTTGTTTATGATTCCCATGATCTTCATCTTGGAGACCTCTGATTCTGTTATTTATTTTTGAATAAGTTGCTTGCTGTTATATAAACCCTTTACTAAAACCCTTCATCTTTAAATAAAACCCTCTTCCGTTGACATTACTATTCCCAATTTGCTGGATGTTGCTGTCAATTTTATATTTAACTTTCTGAGGCTTCTCGAATCTCTAATCTCTATCAGACGCTTCCTTGACTTTCTGTACTCTAAACCATTTGTTATAGTTTTAATCCCAAAATTATCTCCAATGTACTTGACTCTATAATTTAGGCCATTCGATGTAGTTTTATTCTAAATTTGTTTTGTTATTGTTTTTCATTCCTCTTAATCTCTGCTTAACAATGGATGAAGAAATTGTTCTGTTGATGATTTTTATACCTCCAACCATGGTTTAACCCATCATTTTAATGGCTTTTGTTACTTTTCAATTTGACTAAGGTGGCTTTTGGTGATTTTTTTTTTATATTCGTCGCTTGCTATCCTTTCATCTTACGTACCAGCTCTGGTCAAGAACGAATCTGTGAATCTTGGACGCAACTGAAAACTAAAATGCCGTCCACAAAAGACCAGCCCTGCCGTGCCCTTTCTGGTTTCAGAATATCGATAAACCTGCGCTACCTCTTTTCCATGTGGGACTGCGCCCAGAATGTCCAAATCAGACTGGCCACATTCCATTTTGGTGCTCTCGATTTTCACGCCTGATTGCACCAAGAATGTTGACATTTTAGCTTCGCGTCCGCCGCCTTCCATTTCATTTCTAGCTTTTTTTTGTTCAGGATTCGCGATAGACTGGCCCACCCCTGGCAAATCTGCAGCACCTGATAGACATACGGAAAGGTGGGGTCGCTCTATCGCCAATCATGAACCTATCCATTCGGTTCCACCCCTTCTCGAATTCCGAAATCGCAATTAATGATAAACCTGCTTTGGCCTCGGCCCCCACCCCTGCCCCTGCCCCTGGGAAACCTGAAGCACCATGACCGGACAGACTTGCAAGTTGGTTCGGTGCTTAAGATTTGCCATATCCCTCCTCCTTCCCTCCTGTTCCGGCCTCACCTGTTTTTCGTTTTTTGAGTTCACTATTTTAATGTAATGAGATTCTTTCTTCCTTTTGAAATTTCAATTAACAAGGAAATTACAATTAACGATACGCCCTGGACAAATTTCAATGTAGGGTGATTAAGATTAGCAGTACGCCCTCCTCCATTTCCGGCCCCACTCGTTCGTTTTTTTGGGTTCACAATTTTCGATGTAATAAAATCCCTTGTTAACTTTGGCTTCGCAATCGGGATTCTCCCTCCTTGTGCTACAGAAGAGCGGTCGACCTTACCATTTTGTCCAGCTGTGCCCACTTTGAGTTTAACATGGCTTCCACCAATGTGATAGAATTTTAATGAAAAATTTAAATATAAACAGAGTTTTATTTTAATGTTTTATATTAAAACTTGTTTGATAAAACAATATTTTAATTTTTTATGTTATTAAAAATAATTAAAAATATTAAAATTTAATCAAATTTAACCGAAAAAAATATTACTTTAAGACAAAATGAAACCATATTATTTACAGTAAGTTATATGATTCCATTTGTCCTGTCATTTTTATTGGGTTTAGTTTAAAGGGTCTAAGTTTTTTAATTTTTGGCAATTATCAGTAAGCATGTAGGGTGATTAAGATTAGCAATACACCCTCCTCCTTCATTTCCGGTCTCACTCATTTGTCTTTTTTGGGTTCACAATTTTTGATGTAATAAAATCCCTCCTTCACTTTGGTTTTGGGATTCTCTCTCCTTGTGGTACCAGAAGACCGACCGACCCTACCATTTTCCCTACCATTTTGTCCATCTTTGCCCACTCTGAGTTTAAGATGGCTTTCACGCGTAGTTGTCTTTTTTTATTTGCATTTGTCTTTTTCGATGGCTTCCCTAGAAACGTGTATTTTTGGCTAAACGGAAATCTGAACCCAAACATTGATGTGGTACGTAGACCCACATGGAATCATGTAAATTTGATAGACATTTTTTAAGACAAGACGTTTTTTAAGACAATTAATATTTATGTAAATTGATAGACATTTTTAAAGACAAATAATATTTCTTTTGTTTTTCTTGTCATTTTCATTGGGTTTAGCCTAAAGGTTCTAAGTTTAAGTTTTTTAATTATCAGTGGCAACATAATTGTTGGTGAAATCACAATTTACATTTGTTTTTAATACATAAATGGATTCACTTCATCAAAAATCCCTAGGACATCCAAAATATATAATCTCAACCAAATTATGGATAAATTTTCTGAATTTCCCCTTTATGCCCGCTTCTTCTCATTTATGCTTGCCTTCATTTACACCTACGATCACTACCTTTTTGAGGATCATGGAGGTTCAACAGTTTGCCACATAGGGCAGTGGGCAACTAACCTGGTGTGATTGAATCAACTCTTTGAAGGTCTTAACGCACACTAACGTGTTTTCGTGGGCACACTTCTGTGTCCGACAATCTTCATGCTTCTCCCCATGTGGAGTTAACTGGCTCTCGAACCGACTTTCTAATTGGTTCGACAACCGGTCAATCAATCAAATTATGGACAATCTGAATCTCCAACCAAATTATAGACAAAACTTTTTTGAATCAAACCTATAGTGTTTTTTTCAAAGTTCCTCACAAATGTTGATGTAATAAAATATCTTGCTCTCACAAATGTCGATGCAATGAGCCCAGGCCAACCCATACTTCCTTTTTAGATACACCACTGATGTGTTTGGAACTGATGGACCCTTCCCGACATAATACTATTGCCTTAGCATGTGGACTAAGGATTTTGTTGAAAAATAAAAATAAAAATAAAAGAAAACATGTCTCTCCAATCCACATATCCCTTTTCGGATACACCACTCATGCATGTGGGATCAGAAGTCTTGTTTAAAAATAAAATGAAACAGGACTAACCCCACTATTGCATGTGGAATCAGGGGTTCCATTCAAAGAAATAAAATAAAACAAAATTAAAATGCCCCCACATGCCCCAAAATTAAAATGCCCCCAGGACTAACTAGCCCCCACATCCCTTTCTGGATACGCCACTAATCAAGGGTTCCGTTTAAAAAATGAAAATAAATTAAAATGAAACATGACTCCATTCCGGATACACCACCAATTCTTGTGAAACAACACTGCCTTCTTTTCCTCTCGTTTTAAAGCAATGAGCAATGATTGCAAGAGGAGCATGAAGAAAACCGGTTCATCAAATCTTTTGTCTCATTCCTTCTTGATCACTATTTTTTCTCCAATTGCAATTGCAGTGGCAGTGGGATGAGAAAAGCGTGGACATACCAGGTGTTTCTGAGCTTCAGAGGCCCATACGCGAGAAGAAACTTTTTTTATCACCTCTACAATGCCTTCACCAAAAAAGGCATCCATGTGTTCCTAGATGCGCATCAACAAAAGAAAGGGGAGGATATCAATGCAACCATAAAGCATGCGATTGAGTGCAATCAAATTAGGATTATGATGTTCTCCCCAGATTATGCCACCTCTGCGTGGTGCGTCAAGGAGGTCTCCCTTATTGCACAACAGGAACAGGGGAGGATCCTTCCCCTTTTTTACAAAATGTCCCCTTCCCATGTTCGTCACCCTGACCGGCCTGACAACCCATTTTTCCATGGGTTATTTATGATTCCTTTTATTTATTTTTGAATAAGTTGCTTGATGTTATATAAACCCTTCAATAAAACCCTCCATCTTTGAATAAAACCCTCTTCCATTGACATTACTGCTCTCAATTTACCTGAATGTTGCTGTCAATTTTATATTTAACTTGTTAGGAAAATGATAAGCTGCCCGATCTTGTCCTTTGCCTTGTTTTCAGAATGGGTGTGCTATACAGAGACCCCAAACCCGCACCTGCCAAATATAGAGCTCCTGCCAGGAAATGGTTACATTATAAGGCTAGGAATATGTTGTTGTTTAATCTAGTTATCTAAGTATCCACGCTAGCTTGCTTGGAGCTCTCTCCTACTTTTGCAATTATTGCTCCTACTGGATGGTTCTTGGTGGACGAAGACATTTATGTGCATGTGGGTACCTATAATGAATAAATAAAAATATGATATAATGTCTTGTTTCCCAAATAGGGTTGCACGTAGCTTTATTCAAATCATAATGAAATGGATAACTGAAGTTCTCCAAAAACGTGGCCCTACCCACTGCAGGTTCCCGGATAGTGTTAAAAACTGAACATAGACAAAGCTACAAAATACGAAATGAGTACAAAAACATTTAAGAGTATTCAAAAGTGAGGAAAAATCAAATTTAGTGTGTACCATTGGTTAGGGAGTAGCAGATCGATCCCTTAGAGTTCCCCTCAATATCTTTTTGATTGAGAGAGTAATCTTGCTTCAAAATTATTTTGTTTCCTCAACGTTTTGCGAGCACGAGTAATCTGTTATACAATTTCATTCTCAACCAAATGTAAATGTTGTTTGATTGATGAATTACTTGGCAATATGGTCTCTATTGTCGTACTGTATCCGTATTATAGTGCATTTTCTAGTCCCTAATCATAAGTTCAAATATAAACATGTAATATCTCAAGTTAAATGTAAAAAACAATTAAACATAGTAAACACAAAATCGATCTTAACAATCGATCTTACACTTGGCTTATAATGGTTTTTCGCAAGATTTTGAGGTTAAGGAATATAATTGTATTCGTTAATTAGGGATCTTGATGATTGTGATGAGATTTTCAATTTTCACGCTCTGTCATATGAAAGTTCCACTTTCAATTTGAACTCTATATATTAGATTCAATGATCTTTGCACTGTGATCAAACATGCATGTGGTGCTGCGCCAACCCTTTTTGTCCTACATCCCTATCCGCCCTACAATTCAATAACTTCCTGCACCTAATATTACTAGTGTCAGCATTAGCCCTGTCCGTCCTATAAACCTCAATAACTTCCTACACCGACTATCACCACCTTTGAATTTTCTTGAGAAACGCCTTCATCGTTTTATTTAATTAATTAATATTTAAATCTTTTGCGAGTGATTACTACAATCCCAAAATTTTAGTGTTGTTCAAAATTTTGATGCTTTACTGTTGAACCTTTCTCTCTTAATAATAATTGTATGTGAGGATTTTTTCAAGTAAAATCCTTACATACAAGGAAAACAAGAGCGGTAAGTTGGAATTTGAAATTACATTTACCCTTTTTAATTTGATGATTTACAAATTTTAAGTAAACACTTAATATACTTTGACTTTGCTAGGAAAGAGGAGGGCACCAACTCCTAGACACTCTCCTAACACATTAGGTAAGTGGAGTGTGACTAGGAAAGGAAAGAGGAGGGAACCAACACCCACGAACTCTCCTAACACATTTTCACTTATGCTTTTCTGCAAACATTTATGTTTCCACTTCCACAAGAGGATAGATTTATTTTTATTGTTAGTCATTATTTTGTTGATCGAGTCACTTAACATTACTTGGCCATAATGTTCAAGCTATTTGTCCTTCATACCACACCCTCTTTTTTCAAATGAATTACTTAACATTCCTCACTCCTCTAGTTACCCGAGTTTGTAATAGCATTGGCTTCACTTTATTAGTGAATGGTACTAGTTACTTTCTTTCTTTATTAATGCTCCCCAATCTCTTTATTCATGCTATTTCTCCGATGTCATTCCTTTATCGATGCATGGATACATAAATGTTAACATCTCTTTTTACCTACATGAAATTGATGGCCCATGTTACATTAACCAAGATACAATTTTTCCATTTTTTTCGTAAAATCACTAATTCAATTTTTTTAAAGTGTTTCTCAATAAAATCTTTTTCCCTGTAAAAAAAACTTTATATTCAATTTTTTTCCTTATAAAAAAACTTTATATTCAATGTCTTTTTGGACTAAAAAGAAATAGGCGTATCCTATCCCTATCCCTATTATAGGCATCTCAGGTTGTTCCATTCATAGCATAAAAATATATAGAAACTAAAAATGGTTTTTACCAATCTTTCAATAAAACCTTACATTAATACCATTATCATATTAAACCATGTCAATATATGTGATTTGGTTAATGGAACACTTTATTATTTAATATTGACATAGTTAAATAATTTAAATGTTGTTTCTAAATAAAATATTGTATCAATGCTATTGTCACGTAAATAAAAATACTATAAATATGAAATTTACATATAAATATTGTTACAATGCAAATATAAGTATCTTCATAATAATCAAAATTGTTAAGAGATTTGATCCTTCTTAATGTTTGATAAATCCAACTATCATTATCAATAATAATTAATAATTTATTTTGTATTAAATATTTTTTATTACAATTAAAAAACATAACTTATTTAATTAACTAAGTTAAGTTAATAAGTAAATAAACTCATGTCAATCTCAATTAGAATGATATTTATATAAAAATGATTTACACTTAATTAATAGATATTAGATTAAAATGAATGTGTATCACTATCATTATCAATAATAATTACCAATAATTTATTTTATATAAAATATTCTTTATTACAATTGTAAAACACAACTTATTTAATAGACTAAGGTAATAAGTAGATAAACTAGTGTCAATTGAAATTAGAATGATAATTTATATTACAATATTATTGAAGACCACATGTCAATTGGGGTTAGTCTGAATGGTAGGAGGAGAAATGTTTCCCTTCTCACCTTGTTTCAATTCCCACTTGTGACATATCTGGTCTTTGTCCACTTGTTAACTCATTCTTTATATAATTACTTAATAAACATGAAATTAAAATGAATCTATATTAATATCATTATTAATAATTAAATGATTCCAAGTTAATAAGTAGACAAACTCAACATGTCAACTGGGATTTGTCAGCAGTGTCTGGATGGAAATACATGGCCCTCTCCACCTCAGTTCAATGACCACTTATGACATGTATGATATTTGTTTACTTGTTAACTCAGGATTTATCAAACACTAAAAATGGATCAAATCTCTTAACAATTTTGATTATTGTCAAGATAATTATATTTGCATTGTAACAATATTTATATGTAAATTTCATATTTATAATATTTTTATTTAAGTGATAATAACATTGATATAAGATTTTATTTAGAAACAACATTTAAAATATTTAACTATGTCAATATTAAATAATAAAGTGTTCTATTAACCAAATCACATATATTGACATGGTTTAATATGATAATGGTATTAATGTAAGGTTTTATTGAAAGATTGGTAAAAACCATTTTTAGTTTCTATATTTTTTATGCTATGAATGGAACAACCTGAGATGCCTATAATAGGGATAGGGATAGGATACGCCTATTTCTTTTTAGTCCAAAAAGACATTGAATATAAAGTTTTTTTATAAGGAATGGTAAGGTGAAGGCTTTGTTTGAGTTATTGTAGGAATGGTAAGGATAGGTTGGTTTAGCTTCTTTTGTCTATACACCTGAAATTCTCGTTTCCCCGACTTCTCCTTTGATTCCTAGTCCAAGTTGTTTATTATTTCCATTCTAGCCTTCCTGGCTGCCTCTTTCATGCCTTCTCGGTGATCCTTAGGAGTGATGTTGAGGCAAATCTGGGGGCCTTCGATGACATGGCCTACGTTGTTTATTTGGTCATGGGCTTTGTTAGTCCCGAAAACATCTTCCCATTTGACGAAACCAACCCCGTTCCCTATCAAATAGTCATCTCCTTGTGTAGAACAATAATCATCCCAATCTTCAGAGATGTGAGAGGCTTCATCGGGACAATTACCCCAATTTGTATCTCTTTCTTGCTCTGGAGCGATGGGGTGGGGTTCCATCAAAGCACTATCCCTTATGCATGTTTCTTGAAAAAGTAACACCTCTTCATCACCTAGTGCAATATTCTCGTGGTTGCTAGAAATACTTTGGTCACCCTTTCCCTTAGTCCATGTTATTTCACTAATAATATCTTCTTCTGTCAAGGGAAGAATGGGCCAACCTTGAAACAAGCACGGATCTACTGAGTTATAGTCACTAGGTCCATGATCATTTGTTAACAAGGATAATGGTGTTTGCTTATCTTGCTCAAAATAACCAGTGTGTAATAGTGTGGAAGTTCCTTCGAACGATAGTTGGTCATCTGGGATTTGCTTTGTCARATCAGGGATTTCCAACATTGTACGGATCCTTTTAACCTTTTGCAAGATATAGGCCATACTAGTGCTYAGGTTGGTGCTATTATTGCCAGGTTTTTGGAAATGTTGGGGTTGATTGCTAGTATACACCTAGGGCTCTTCAAACTTCATCCTTGAGTCCTCATTTGTTTGGCCAAAGTATTCAAACCTAGGCTCCCTCATGTCTTGATTTTCTTGGGTTTGACTTGGCATGATCAAGGTGAATATGGAATCTACAAAATTAGGTTTCTCATGAGTAGCCATACTTAGATCCAAGGATGGTTCATTTTGTCTTGGAAAATTTAAGGCATATTTCATGTTTGAGAAACCTGTGCTTCATTTCCAATGGAATGCATTGTTTTCTAACTCTAGAGTCTCTCGGAGGTCATGCTCTGGTCCTCCCATGCTTTCCTTATTTATTTCCCATATGTCATCATTGTTCAAAAGGTTGACTTGAGAATAATGCTCTTGGGGAGGAAATTGGGCTCAAGTTTGTTAATGAGAGTGTTGAACCTATCATTGAATTCCCTAATGTCTTCGTTTTTTTGTTTGCAAGCTTCGAGGAATGGAGAGTAAAGGGAATCCATGCTTTCCTTTTCACCAATTGTTCTTAAAAGTTTGTTCAAGATCTTAAGGGGTCTTGATGCTCCCTTTCGAGAGACTGTTAATCCAGTCTCTGGCCAAAAACCCTAAAGGAGGGCGCAAATTTCAGACCTCACCAAGTGTGAGTGAAAGATGATGATCCTAAATGAGAGTTTTAGCTCTCTACTTATACAATACCAAGTGACCTTAGTAAAATTTAGGTCACCAAAAGGCTGACAAGGCCAAAATACATAATAATATTGTTTTACATTAAATTTCATAAATTAAACCCTAATCCAGAAAAAGAAAAGACGTCATGCCCTTTCTAGGGTGACGTCAACCCTTTTTAGGGAAACATTAGCCTCCTGGAGAAAAACGTTATCCCTCCTTGGGCCTCTCCAAGCTGCCACACATGCCACAACTTCCTCAAATGCCTCCCAAAACGTCCATAACTGTTGGATGACGTCATAGGCATCCTGGGTGATGTCTTGGGCCTGCCAAGGCCAACGTCCCAGTGGAGAAGGCTGTGAAACATCCTCCTCTTCTCCGGTGAAAACCTCTTTGTCTTGTCTCTACCCCCTGTTGTGGTCTCAACATCCATCTGGTGGGCTCTTCAGCACTATGGAGGTCTGAACTAATCATCTCCCCATGTGTACCTGTCCAATATGGTACCTGTCCGTCGGGCATGATCTTGCACATCAACAGATACGCCCTCCATGGGCTCATAAGTCACAGGGATCATAGCAATGTCAATCACATAAAATCATCAATTTTATTAAACATGTGCATAAAACCCCTTTTACCCAGTCAAGTGCTCAAATAAATTACAAAAATCTACAAGGCAAGTTTGGAGGAAGTGATAGGGCGTCCTATTGGGCTAGTGTCCACTAGATGTAGGATGTTCCCGAAAGAAATCAAATCCAAGTCATGTTAATGTATGAGGTGGATAAGGGATGTTCTGACAAGGGGTGCAGTGATAGCAGGGAAATGCAAGGCTTACCTGTGGGTTCCTTTGTAGAAGGCGAGCTGCACCTGTCTTGGATGTAAATGTTTCCTAGCCCATTCATGCCTTTTATTCTTTATTGCTTTTTTATTTCAAGAACCTAATCAGGGGACACTTTCCTGGCATGGTGAACAGTGGTGGCAATGTTACCCACAAGCACTTTCATGGAAAGGAGAAGGTTGGCTCGTGATGAGACCCCCTTTCTCTTGCCTAAGCCACCAAGAGCCACTACCCTGGCGTGGTAACCATATGCTAGTAGTGTCATACCACTAGATGCCCATGGACCTAATAGGCTGGCTCGTGATGAGACCCCTAATCCTCTGACTAGGTATTTTTTATTATTTTTATGGGGTCCCTATGTTTCTTGCTGAGAAGCCTTTTACTGCTTTCTTAGGGGATCCCTGGGCGAAGCATCTTGGGGTTCTATTTTTTTAGGATTTTGTGTTTTGCAAGCTGCTTTTACCTTCTAGGCCTTTAGCCCCTTCTTCCCGGAAGGTAAGGTGCAACCCTTAAATGATTGGCCAACCCAATGCCCAGACCAATGTAAATCGGATGGATGAGCGGGAGCAAGATGGGGAATGATAAGTATGACGGGAGCGGACGATGACTTTTCATGAATCCCCCCAGTGGAAACTCAGAACCTATGGGCACAAGCTTGCTAGCGAATCCTGTCATTCCCCCCAGACATGGTCAAGTGCATAAGTATAAGATCCAAGCACCCATTAGAAACAAAAGGAACTAGATGCACATATTCAAAGGTTTTGAGGATCATAGTGACACATACCATGATACCCAGACTCATTACCTCATGGAGCAAGATCCATCTTTGCTACAGGACCAAGCCGAAGGTGATGGATGTTGTTGTTGCTGATAAAGCGAAGGCGCTGAAGGTAGAAAAGATGGGCCCTCCAGGGCCATGCTCAAGTCAATCTGGCTCTCGGTACTCCATGTCTAGGACTTGTGGACCTCGAGACAATCTCCTTAGTTATCCCTAAAGTGGGGGATAGCATCTGGCTCCAACTCGGGGACATGTGCTCACTGTAGAGCGCATGAGAACCTCAACATCTCTGGCATAACCTGTAACCTGCTTGATCTCAATAGAAACTATCAGTAGTCATTTGGGGTGGTGATATCACTCCCAATTCATATGTATATAACTGAAAGCAAACATATGTACAAGTGCGAAAGCAAACTACTCTAGTATGAAATGAAAATGGTATATACAATGACTGCAAATGCCTACCTACTTACCTGAACTTAACTGTGAAGTCAAGTTCCCCCACCTTGGTGGGGTTTGAGGAGGCGCCCACTGACTGGTAATGGGCACCTTCGTCCTTCCAATGTAGATAGATAATAAGAGTCATTAACCGACTTTCTTCGAACTCTGAAAGGTCCAAGCCAAAATTGAGTACTTCCTTTGACATTAGTAGGTTCCCCTTTCTTGGTATCCCACATCCATACTACGTCCCCTTCCATGTACTCTCTGATTTTGAATTTGGTTGTTCCCTAAACAACCATGGTGTATTGTGTAGAGGGAGGAGGGTGGGATTCTGCCGTAAAGACTTCCTGCTGGAAAGGATGAATCAGTACATTGCTTTCACCTGTTTTTAGTAATTTCACAGTCCCAACTTATTTGTCTTTATACTTGTCTAGGAGTTGTTGGTATTCTTGTTTCTTGGGCCATTGAATCTGCTCTTCCCTTTTTGAAAAGGGCATACGCTTTGGAGAAAATTTAGGAAGATTTTCCAAGATTTGCTCATGTGCTTTGTCATTTTTGACGGGGCAACTAGTTTCTTGCACATGGGTTTTGGTAACTGTCACATTTGGGAGACGGCCTATTGTTCCATTGTTCAAAGGTATTTTCACATAAGTGAGGTCCATCTCAAGGGTGCCACCCAGCATTGAGGCAAAATTCCTAGACAACATCATCCCCCACACATCTGGGACATCTACTACCACTATGTCAATGTGGATTACTTTCTCAGGGTAGTCTTTAAGGCAAACTTCCACATTTCAATTACCCATGTGTGGGTATGGCTCTAGACTCAAAGCCACACACATTTCTGAAAGGTCGTGTGACTTTTAGGCCCAATTGTTGCATGACCTTGAGAGACATCATATTGGAACCGCCCCCTGAATCCAGCATGAAATTGTTGAGGCTTTTGTTGTTCATTGGCAAGGTCATGAAAAAGGGCGGGATTTCATCATACTGGACCCTAAAGTGACCAACTTGTAACATAATAGGGGGGTCCATAGGTCCATCTGATCCTTTGAAGAAATTATCAAATCTTTCTTTAACAGATGGTAACTTAATGACATCTCTTAGAGGGATGGTCACATGCATCTTGGATACTGCCCCCTCGAAGTCAAAGTTCAAGTCCACCCTTTTGGTTTTGGGTGGTTTAGGAGGAAGAATGTTCAAAGGTGAAGGGTTTGTTTGAGTTATTGCAGGAATGGTAAGGATAGGTTGGTTTAGCTTCTTTTGTCTATACACCTGAAATTCTCGTTTCCCCAACTTCTCCTTTGATTCCTGGTCCAAGTTGTTTATTATTTCCATTCTAGCATTCCTCGCTGCCTCTTTCATGCCTTCTCAGTGTTGCTTATGAGTGATGTTGAGGCAAATATGGGGGCCTTCGATGACATGGCCTACATTGTTTATTTGGTCATGGCTTTGTTAGTCTCGAAAACATCTTCTTCCCATTTGACGAAACCAACCCCCTACCCTATCAAATAGTCATCTCCTTGTGTAGAACAATAATCATCTCAATCTTCAGAGATGTTAGAGGCATCATTGAGACAATCACCCCAATTTGTATCTCTTTCTTTCTCTGGAGCGATGGGGCGGGGTTCCATCAAAGCACTATCCCTTATGCATGTTTCTTGCAAAAGTAACACCTCTTCATCACCTAGTGCAATGTTCTTGCGGTTTCTAGAAATACTTTGGTCACCCTTTCCCTTAGTCCATGTTATTTCACTAATAATATCTTTTTTTTTCAAGGGAAGAGTGGGCCAACCTTGAAACAAGCACAGATCTACTGAGTTATAGTCACTAGGTCCATGATCATTTTTTAACAAGGAAAAGGGTGTTTTCTCATCTTGCTCAAAATAACTAGTTTGTAATAGTGTGGAAGTTCCTTCGAACGATAGTTGGTCATCTGGGATTTGCTTTGTCAGAGAAGAGATTTCCAACATTGTACGAATCCTTTTAACCTTTTGCAAGATATAGGCCATACTAGTGCTCAGGTTGGTGTTATTATTGCCAGGTTTTGGGAAATGTTGGGGTTGATTGCTAGTATACACTTGGGGCTCTTCAAACTTCATCCTTGAGTCCTCATTTGTTTGGCCAAAGTATTCAAACCTAGGGTCCCTCATGTCTTGATTTTCTTGGGTTTGACTTGGCGTGATCAAGGTGAATATGCAATCTACAAAATTAGGTTTCTCATGAGTAGCCATACTTAGATCCTCGGATGGTTCAATTTTTCTGGAAAAATTTAAAGCATCTTTCAGGTTTGAGAAAGTTGTGCTCCATTTCCTATGGAAAGCATTGTTTTCTAACTCTAGAGTCTCTTGGAGGTCATGCTCTGGTCCTCCCATGATTTCCTTATTTATTTCCCAGATGTCATCAATGTTCAAAACGTTGACCTGATGGGTGAGGCTGCTAAACTTAAGATTCTCTTCAATTTGACAGGCAACATCTTGAGCTTCTTCTAGGTTTGCAGGAAATCGATTCTTGAGGGTGAGTTGTAAAGTTCCTTCAAAAGAGTTAAGGTAACGTTGGAGAATAATGCTCTTGGTGAGGAAACTGGGCTCATGTTTGTTAATGAGAGTATTGAACCTATCATTGAATTCCCTAACGTCTTCATCTGTTTGTTTGCAAGCTTCGAGGAATCGAGAGTAAAGGGAATCCATGCTTTCCTTTTCACACCAATTGTTCTTAAAAGTTTGTTCAAGATCTTCAGGGGTCTTGATGCTCCCTTTCGTGAGACTGTTAATCCAGTCTTTGGCACTTTCGATGAGTGAGCTTGCAAAGAGCCTTGTAAAGACATTAGGGTGTTCCTGTCCAGATTGGTGAAACTGAAACCCTTCACAAAAATTGGTCCAATGAGAGTTACCACATGATCCCTTTTCTGTTGAAAACCTAGGCATCCAAGAGTCAACCTTATTGGGTAGATCATGTAATCCCCCTTGGGTGTTAACTAAGTCCAAAGAGCCAAAGAGTTCCTTGTGAGACCATTTGGGAGAACTTACAGGGGTAACAGGATTTGTAGGAGTAACAGATACCACAGTAGTAGAAGGAGGTATGTATTGACGCCCACTACGGGTCGTCATTTGTGGATTCGCCAGATAATTTTCTCGAAATTACCAAAAGAGATAAGGGAATCACCCTTATTGGAGTCGTCAGGTAAGCTTATAAGATGAAAACTCTTGTCGTAAGGTCACCAATTGTGAGTGAAAGATGATGATCCTAAATGAGAGGTTTAGCTCTCTACTTATACAATACCAAGTGACCTTAATAAAATTTAGGTCACCAAAAGGCCAACAAGGCCAAAATGCATAATAATACTGTTTTACATTAAATGTCATAAATTTAACCCTAATCGAGCAAAAGTAAAGACGTCATGCCCTTTCTAGGGTGACGTCGACCCTTTTTAGGGCAACATTAGCCTCCTGGAGAAAAATGTTAGCCCACCTTGGGCCTCTCCAAGCTGCCACACGTGCCACAACTTCCTGAAATGCCTCCCAAAACGTCCATAACTGTTGGATGATGTCATAGGCATCCTGGGTGACGTCTTGGGCCTTCCAAGGCCAACGTCCCAGTGGAGAGGGCACAACCCCCCTGGGTAAGGCTTTGTCGGGATGCCTTTGTGGAACGTCCTCCTCTTCTCCGCTACAAACCCCTTTGTCCTATCTCTGCCCCCTGCTGGGGTCTCAACATCCGTCTGGTGGGCTCTTCAGCGCCATGGAGGTCCGAACTAATCATCTCCCCATGTGCGCCTTCCCAATATGGTACTTGTCCGTCGGGCATGATCCTGCACATCAACAGATACGCCCTCCATGGGCTCGTAAGTCACATGGATCATAGCAATGTCAATCACATCCAATCATTAATTTTATTAAACATGTGCATAAAACCCCTTTTACCCAGTCAAGTGCTCAAAGACATTACACAAATTCGCAAGGCAAGTTTGGAGGAACTGACAGGGCGTCCTATTGGGCTAGTGTCCACTAGATGTAGGATGTTTCTGGAAGAAATCAAATCCAAGTCATGTTAATGGATGAGGTGGATGAGGGATGTCCTGACAAGGGGTGCAGTGATAGCAGGGAAATGCAAGGCTTACCTATGGGTGCCTTTGTAGAAGGCGAGCTGCACTTGTCTTGGATGCAAATGTTTCCAGTCCCATTCATGCCTTTTATTCTTTATTCTTTATTGCTTTTTTCTTTCAAGAAGCTAATCAGGGGACACTGCCTTGGCGTGGTGACCAGTGGTGGCAATGTTACCCACAAGCACTTTCATGGAAATGAGAAGGCTGGCTTGTGATGAGACCCCCTTTCTCTTGGCTAAGCCACCAAGAGCCACTACCCTGGCGTGGTAACCAGCTGCTAGTAGTGTTATACTGCTAGATGCCCATGGACCTAGTATGTTGGCTCGTGATGAGACGCCCTATCCTATGACTAGGTCTTATTTTATTATTTTTTATGGGTCCCTCTGTTTCTTGCTGAGAATCCTTTTATTGCTTTCTCAGGGATCCCTGGGCGAAGCATCTCGAGGTTCTATTGTTTTAGGATTTTATCTTTTGCCAACTGCTTTTACCTTCTAGGCCTTTAGCCCCTTCTTCCCACAAGGTAAGGTGCAACCCTTAACTGATTGGCCAACCCAATGCCTGGACCAATGTAAATGGAATGGATGAGCTGGAGCAAGATGGAGAATGATAAGTATGACGGGAGCGGACGATGACTTTTCATGAATCCCCCCAGTGGCAACTCAGAACCTATGGGCACAAGCTTGCTACGGCATCCTGTCATTCCCCCCAGACATGGTCAAGTGGATAAGTATAAGATCCAAGCACCCGTTAGAAACAAAAGGAACTAGATGCACATATTGAAAGGTTTTGAGGATCAGAGTGAAACATACCATGATACCCGGACTCATTACCTCATGGAGCAAGATCCATCTCTGCTACAAGACCAAGCTGAAGGTGATGGATGTTGTTGCTGCTGATAAAGCGGAGGCACTGAAGGAAGAAAATATGGGCCCTCCAGGGCCATGTCAAGTCGATCTGGCTCTTGGTACTCCATGTCTAGGACTTGTGGGCGTCAAGACATAATCTCCTTAATTATCCCTAAAGTGGGGGATAACAGGATTCTCTCCAAAAGGGATCATTAAGTAGGAGTGCAACAACCTCCATGAAATCGAAAACTTCAGCTTTATTTTGATTGTGCCCACTCCTCATATTCTTTGAAGTTTCATATTTTGGGCAAAAATGGATTGCAAAGATATCAGCTTTTTCTTTGAAGTTTCACATTTTGGAAAAAAATGGATTGCAAAGATATCAAATTTCTTGCAAATTGGGTCAAGATAGAGTGAACAAGCTCCTTTTCAGTTTGTTTCCTTATTAAGTTGATGATCCATGTATGATTTTAAATGTATTTTCATATTGTTTTGGATTGAATAGGGTTCCAAAAAGGAGTGGCATATCTATCCACTAGTATTACCAGCAACCACATAGTTAGAGGCATTGCTAGTAACAAATCCAACAACATTCCCAACTTACACATTCAACACAACTGACTAAATCAAGTCACACCAATGAGGAATGCTTTATTTGGTTAGAAGCATAGACATATTTAAGAAAAATTATTCCTCTAGGACAATAAACAAGGACATTTAATATAGCTCTGTTATTTCCATCAATCCACCGATCAGACATAATAGTGCAAACTATCCTTGCCTAGGAAGCACAATGCTCATAAAGGATTTATACACATACTAGATGGCCTTAATTGATACTCCACCTTGAAAGGCTAAGAGCCTTATAAGAAGGGTCTTTGAAACCAATGCCATAGACACAAATAACATCTAGTGCAGTCTGTTAGCATGGGGATCTAGCAACACTGGAAACCAAGCTAGCATGGGGATCTAGCAACATTGAAAGCCAAGCTAGCATGGGGATCTAGCAACATTATCCACGGATTTCAGGGGGATCATAAATATTTTKCCCCCATTTTACACTCTCAAGCTGACTTGAGAATTGGGTTAGGCAAAGTGAGCAAAAAAGTACCTGTAGAACTAGGAGGGGGAATGGAAGGTGAATGCGAATGTTGGAGGAGATAAAGCACTGTTAGTAGAAGTACAGGTAATAGTTCTTTCAATAGCAGAAAAGAAGTAGGTTTCCTTATCTCAGCCCACCGTTTTGTTTCTCTTGGCATTACTCTTAGCTATGGGATCTAAATTCACTTGGCATTGATAGGTTACATCTGTGCATAATTTTATATAAGGAAGAACATCAAGGCCACTGATTTTGGCAAGGTGGTATTTTAAAATTTAAATAGTTAACAGCCCTACTCATTGTTCTATTGCAAAACGTTCATTGGACCTTTCTCACACGAAGGTTGTTGCAATATGCCTGACATAAGTTTCTTTGCTTCAACAATTTTAAATGTTATAGGGTTTTATGAGTATGAAATTAGACAAAATGTGGTCACTGATGCATGAGGAAAGGAGTAAAATGCTTTGATTACTATTTTTTGTAAAAAAGAAAGCCAGAAAAATAGGTGAAAATAAAATCCTTCAGAATACCCACAATATTTTGTGTCCCCTGTCTCCTCGGGTGCTAAAGCTGTTACCCGATTTTCCTCTTTTGTAAAGAAATACTGCTTTAGTGAAGTTCTGGTCTGTAAATGTAGCCTTTGTACATGGCAAAGAAATTCTAGTCTCCAAACAGTTGTATAATCTGGAAAAAACATTCCACAAACACTATCTTTATCACTCTAAACTCCTTAGCCGATAGTATTCTCAGACAATTGAAAACCAAAAACAACCAAGTTGAATGTGTCTAAAAGAGTCGATTTAGCTTCAAAACCCTGAGATATACAGAGTATGGGGTTTATTTTTAATCTTCAATAGTGATAGTATAAACTTATAAAGATCTTTGAATTTCCTTGATTTTTTGCAGCTTTATTTTAATATGCCATTACCCCCTACTTTGCTGTATAGCAGGAAAAACGCTTATTTTGCCTATACTCATAATTTTGGCGGTCCTTTATTTGATTCTACACTCCTAAGTAAGATTTCCAAAGTTTGCTTAACCTTTTCATTTATAGTGTTATTATGAGCTTGACAGTTACCATACCTATAAACCTTAAGGAACATCAAAAGTCTACTCTACAAAGTAAGTGTTGAGGTTCTGTACATCAAGTTTGAAAATAACATCTACTCTCTAGTTTAAACAGGACGCCTTATTATTTAGGATACTTAGGGAGTTTTTTAGGGAAATTCTTTGGTAGATTTTATGCTACTGGGATTATATATGGTTAGTGCAAGGGTATTAGGCATTTTTCATGGATGGTATTTTCCTAGGAGGGAATGTAAAAGAGTAAAATGTTTTGACTATGATTTTTTGTAAAAAAGAAAGCCAGAAAAATAGGTGAAAATAAAATTCTTCAGGATACCCACAATATTTTGTGTCCCGTCTCCTTTGGTGCTAAAACTGTTACCCGATTTTCCTCCTTTGTAAAGAAATACTGCTTAATTGAAGTTTTGGTCTGTAAATGTAGCCTTTGTATATGGCAAAGAAATTCTAGTCTCCAAACAGTTGTAGAATCTTGAAAAAAGACTCAACAAACACACTCTTTATCACTCTAAATTGCTTAGCTGATCGTATTCTCAGACAATTGAAAACCAAAAACAACCAAGTTGAATGTGTCTAAAAATGTCGATTTAGCTTCAAAACCCTGATATGTAGAGAGTATGGGGTTTATTTTTTATCTTCAACAGTGATAGTATAAAGAT
>ML828238.1:5125-60002 GCA_009831015.1 Picea engelmannii
TCAGCTTTGTATAGTAGGTCATTGTAATGTCTTTGAGCTATTAGATGATATGCTAGGGGTTTTATGCATGCATTTGACAAAATTAATGATGAAATATGATTGACATTGCTATGATCCCCAGGACTAATGAGCCCATGGAGGGTGAAGTTTTTGATGCGCAGGACCATGCCCGACGGATAGGTACCAAGTGGACCGGTACACATGGGGAGATGATTAGTTCAGACCTCCATGGGGCTGAAGAGCCCATCAAATGGTTGTTGGGACCTCATCAGGGGCAGAGATAGGACAGTGTTTGGTCGAGCCTTTGCACGAGAAAAGAAGAAGGAAATTTTCATCTAGAACGCTTTGGCTAAGCCCAACCCTAGGGGGTTGACCCATTGCAGGTGGAACGTGTCCCTCTGATGACCCAGGACATCCTCTAGAGGCCCTTGACGTCACCTCCAGTGCATGGCAGTTTGGCACGTGTGGAAAAGTTTGGAGTCCCAGAGAGGGCCAATGTTTGTCATCTAGTGCTATGATTTGCCCTAAAAAGGGCCAACGTCTCCCTCAAAGGGGCTAGACGTCTTTCTCATTGCTCATTTAGGGTTTTCTTTTAGCAGTTTAATGTAAAACAATATGATTTTTAGTTATTATCCTTGTCGGCTATTTTAATGACCTAATTTTAATTAAAGGTCATTGGATGATATATATTGAGGATGTTTTCCCTCATTTTGAAATAACACAATTCATTCACACTTGTGAGGTCTGATTTTTGCGCCCTCCTAGGGTATTTTTGTTGTATAAGTGAGGCGCACTTGCTATTGGAAGGATATTTTTGGCATCTTATGGCATTTCTCTCAAGGAAGGTTTACAACTAGGGTTTTCATACGCTTCTCTTCATGATATGTAAGTTATTTTCTTGCAAAACTTCTTAATTGAATGGTTGTAGGTGTAATTTCTTGCATTTTCTTATTAAATTGTTGATTTGAAACCCTAGGTAACAAGCACACAAGTAGGTCCTATTTATATGTCCCCTTAGAGAGAGATATTTTAGCCATTGAAGAAGAAGGATTGAGCCTAGCCTTTGCTACACTCATCTTGCTTCTTCCTTTAAGCTAGCACTTAATTTTATAGGTTGAAAAAGGGGTGACGTCCTAGGCCTAGGTTATCTACACCTAGGGCCATCACTTTCTAGGGTTTGAAAGCCTTGTCTTTACAACACTTTCTTTCACCTCATCCTTTAGTAAAATGAATCATTGATGCTAGCCATTTTGCCAAGTTGACCTAAGGAAGAAGGAAAGAACACGAGGCCTTGCTTAAGCAACACCGGAGTGAGCCTCTTTGCCCTAGGTTTTTGATTCTAGGGCCCTGCCTTTGCATCACTTTAGAACCCTTCCCTCTAGTCTTTAAGTCTTCATCCTTTCAAGACCTTGTGCCCTTATCTTATTTGACTCCATATACCCTAAGGCACTAATCTCTATCCTCCAACGTTGAAGTCTTAGTGTACAAAACATTTCTCAAAACCTTAAATTTTGAAACCCTTACTAACAAACTAACTTAATTAGGGATGACTTCACAGTTGGTTATCTCATCATGACGCAACAAATCTTGAATATAAGCAAGTGAATGATGATTTGAAGCATTTATTGAGCAAATTGTTGATTGGATACATTGTTAGCTTAATCATCTTGATAGATATTGATGAATTGATTCTCTTTCATGGCTAATTGACAAAACGTTGACTTCATTTGCATCTATTGCTTTACATTGCTTATTAAATAGCAGATGGTGATTGAAGTACTAACCCTTTGAGTTATAGCCTGCATATATATATTGTATTGTTGTTGTCTTGTTTCGGGCAGGTGTTTTCAATTGGGCATACACTTCATTATTGGTTGTTTAGCCGGACTATCTGACCTAGGTGGTAACCTGTGAGGAGGAAACTTTAACCTTGCTTTATACCTTAGCCTCTTCAAAAACCCAAGTTGTCAGGGACGTCTCCCCTGGGCTAACCCCCCTAAATAGAAAGAACCTCCCCATTGAGGTGACATTGGGTGGGGAAGGTTTCTGTTACGCCATTTTGATCTCTATCCTTTAGCCTTTGACCTAAACTACAAACTGTGCGATAACATATCATATATTGGATAAGGAGACTCATCCTTAGTGTACGAAACCATAGGACAATGCTTGTGTCCCACTCTTCAAGAATAATCAGTAAAATATAGTATGAGACTAGGGATGGATGGAAATAATGAGTAAAAAATAATATGTTTTACTCGTTATCCCTCACATGCATCCTCACATATGAGGGTATGAAGGTGAGAGTGGGGGTGGGGGTAGAGGGAATAATGAGTAAAACATAAGAGGGTATATTTTAAACTCAATATCTCCCCCCACCCTCCTATAAGTGAGACATGTGTCTTCAAGATGAGATCACTAGGCGGTCTAGTACAAAATAGGAAACATCTATCCTACCCTCGCAAAAGTTATACTATGATTTCACTGCATCCACACCTCCAAAAGGTCATATGTCCCTTTCATTCAATTGATCATTATCTTATCACTATTTTTTGTCACCCTTTCAATCTTAATGATGGATTCAATGAAATGGTACAAAGTCTTTATTTAGGGTTTTATTAGGTCTTTTTCCCTCTTTAAAAATTGTAAGGGCAATTCCCTCTTGGAGAGTCTTCCTCCATTCCTTAGATTCATATAATCTGCAATCCATTTCAATTGCAAGAATGGGTACACCTTTGGTTAGGGGTCCAATGCAATTTGGTTTGAGAGCGCAACCAATTTTCACTCTTGCTATGTTTTCATTCTCAGTATATTTTAAGAAACTACAAAAAATGTTGAGGACTAGATCCAAAGCTTATGTGACTAAGGAATAACTAGATGAAGCTTTCATAAATGAAACAAAGTATTTTTTGTAGGGAAAATGAGTTATAGAACTTGAATCCTTATACATCAACCCAATATTTCAAGATGAAGAGGGGGATATAAACCCTTCAGAACAAAGGGACACACACCTCTAGCGCACAATTGTTACCACACCACCATGAAACTCCTAGAGACCCACTTACAATCTTTAGATGAAGATATCACAACACATTTTTGGTGGTGAAGTTGCCTCGTTAAGTTCATGTTCAAGGTGTAACACATGTACAACCAAGAGGATAATTTGAATGTGACACTCTAGCATCTAGATGGGGTAGCTCATACTTTGGGAGAAAGATATATTGGTAAAAACTTTAAAGGGGATTTTAGTGATTTTGTAGACATGCATTAACTCAAATAGTAGATTGCAACTCGGATGAGCCAAATGAAATTCAACTCATGCATTTTTCTAGAGGGACATGCATATTGAAGAATTTATTGAGAAGTTCCAAGTTATCGAGTCTAAGGCCAAGTTTCCCCCAAATCAAAGGTGGGATATTTATATTTCCGATCTATAGTTCTATGGTTCTAAGCCAAGGTTCTAAACCTAGATGGTGATGCAATATGAAGTAAATCTAAAAACTAGTACCTTATAGAATATTAAGATATACCTCTTAACTTTCTATCCTAAGATTTCATGGATATATGAACTTGCAAATTACTAAAAGAACTTTAATAAATGCATCTAATAAAACTGAAACAAGGCAAAATAACATAAAATTTCTTAAAGAGTTCGAAATGGTCAAAGAGCGACCTTGAATAGTTTTCTGAACCTTCCTTAAGCATAATATTCACGTTGATAAGGATCCAACAAAAGGGTCAAATGACCCTTTTTGAAGCATAGTATTTGCTTCAAGGGGGAGAATAGGGAAGGGTCGATTGCCCTTCCTTGAGCATAATATTCTCATTGTAGGGGTGCATAGGGAAGGGTATGCCAATCCTTCCTCAAGCGTAGAATTATTTTCAAGGGTTAACCTAAGGAAGGGTTGACCAAACTTTCCTTGAGAATAGTATTTTGATTGTGGGGAGCATGGGTAAGGGTTGGTTAACCCTTTCTCAAGCATAATATTCTTTTCGAGGGAGAGCCTAAGGAAGGGATGATCAACCCTACTTTAAGCAATACAGGTAAGGGTTGTTCAACCCATGGAAGTGTCAAGCAACACTTTCTAAAGCATAGTATTTGCATTGAGGGAGAGATTAAGGAAGGTTTGAATGACCCTTTCTTGATCATAATATTTTTGTTTTGGAGGATCATTAGGAAGGTTAGTTGACCATTCCTCAACCACACTATTATTTTAATGTGTTGTAAATCATATATTTTCCATTGGATTAATAAAATCTAGAATGTTCTTATATTATTTATTATGATCTAAATATTAGATTTGTTAGTGGTGAATTCAAAATATCTTACTTTCTTCTTTTGTTTTCATAAGAGTTATGGTGTTGCATGCATGAATCCTTATTTCATCTCTATTTTGAATTCATATACCTCTAAGAATACAACCAATCAAAGTAGGGTTTTTTGGCACATCCGTGTGACAAAACCCACCAACAATACTCATTTGAATCATAGTATATTTTCCCAATTCAAAAGAAGGTTTGGTGAAAGTGAGGTGACATGCACCATTGTTAGGTTTCTCTACCAAGTATGTATAACCATGAGGAGATTGGTTAATTTTTCATTTTCCTCCACTAATTGAAGTTTTTTTCTTGGTTTGGTACTTCCCAACAATTCATGACAGGAAAATGACCTACATTTTCACTTGTAATTCCTCTCCTAACAAAGCTAATTTCAGGCTACTTTTTGACCTAGGTTCAATGGGAACACACCCTATTTCCCATTCCACTATTGTTTTAGGGTTTTTTGTTGGGTATGTGTTATATTCTTTGCATGAGTAGTAGTGTCTGCGTTGCGCCAGGCGCACAAGGGGGTTTGAGGGGTGGTGCAGTGCCCCCGAGAATTTTTTTTGGCCTCGGGAAACATGTCACATATTTAGGTGGTTTTTCAGCACATGGTTTCTTTGCAGATGGTTTTCTATTTCCTGTTAAGGAATTAGGGTTGTTGACTAATCCTGGTCATTAGGTTAGGGTTTTGGATGCCACTGTCTCCTATATGTATATTGTATTGTAAACAATGTAATACTATGAATGAATATATAATATGTTGGTTTTCCCGGTTTGGGTTTCCAGGGGAAAAACCTCTGTGTAATGTTTGTATTTGTCATTGTATTTTTTCTGTTCTTTTACTGAAAATCCATTTGCAGTAAATATTGTACAAGGTTAAAATCTACATTTTTTTCTTAATCCATGGCTGAGCCATCATGATTAGTGGATGTGTTCAAGGTTTTCGATTATGGACTTTCACCCATTGCCTCATGTGGAATTGGCTTCTTCTTGACGAACATCGACACAACTTTACATGCTTATTCTGCTCCTTGGAACAAATTAAACATCTGAATCTCCCTATAGATTGGGTAATTCAATTGATTTTCCATCATCTTGTCTAGGATTAACCTGTAGTATTCTTATAGGTCTAGTGAGGATGAGGCTCTACACAATTTGTCTTGGATTTGCATGATCTTGGCTCTCAACTTGACGATCTTTTACGAGTTTTGGGTATTTATCTTGATGGGATGAACATTTTTTATTCCCATGAAATTATCTATGGTTGCAATCCTAAACACTATAACCAAATATTGTTTGAAGGAACTATTGTATTCATACTTGTATTCAAATTCTTTTGATGTTGATGCTTATGAACTTATCAATTTTGGTTTGCTAGATTTGATTGATACATAGATGCATATTTATATATGTAAATTTTGTTTTCAATAAGGACACAAGGTATGATTATAATATGTAATTTCTTTCATGATTTCAAAGAATATGAATTGTTAACAAAATTCATTTATTGTGTTTACAATATTAGGGTTTTAAATGGAATTGGAAAAGGGATAGATCTATCAAAAAGCCAAATCAAGTTACTATCTAATGGATCTTTTGCAAACTATATACATTAATTTAGGGATATAATGCAACTAATTTACATATTTAATTTTCAAAGAAATACATATAAAGGGGAAAGAACAAATTGAGAAGTTTGAACACAATGTAAACAACTTACTCTTGAGACATAGCATTAACAATACCCAAAAGTTTCTTGCACGTTTTTTTCTTTTTTTTTTTTAAGGATAAGATATAAAGACAATAAAAAAAAATGCAAGTAAAACTTTGTATATGAAAAGCGAATGCTCACATAATTTACAATTTGCGATAGTTTGAAGAAAAACATTTCTACTACTTGCTCTTGCCTATCCACTTTATTCTTTGAAATCAAAACATGTACATGTACATGGATAGGCTCGACAATGGTTGCTTGAAAACTGCTTTGCTGATATGGAATTCATGTAAAAAGTGATTGATAAGAATGCTATAGATAGACTTCGTTCGGTGGAAAATACATCATTTGCATGTATCACCTACACAGAGGTAGATTAACTTCTAGAAAAGGTTGTGGATTTTTTGTGGCTTGGGTGTATGCATAGATACTTATAAGTTTGAGTTTATGGCATTTCTAAGTTTCCAGACACAAGGAAGGCTTGAGAATTGTGGCATGTGGTTGAAAACAAACATGTTACATATAAGAAGTTTGATAACAAGGTGGAGTGGGGTATTGATTTAGCATTGGAGCATGAGAGGTGCATAAGACAAAATCACCACCTAGACATTATGTTAAAAATCAAAATGCCAAATATTGTTTTTCTTACACCATTAAATTTTTTTAAGTTGTTGCATCTGGGTATTTGCGAAGGTGAAAAGATGGGAAGTTGTTTTAATGTTTTATTGTCTAAATTGATGCAAATATTTAACAAAGGAGATATTTAAAAATCCAGTAATTGTGTACAATTATCCAAAAGATATCAAGGCATTTTACATGCGGGTAAATGATGATGGAAAGACTGTTGCCGCCATGGACATGTACTTGTGCCTAAGGTATGCTCTTTTATTATTGTCATTCAATATATCATGAATTGGTTTCTCCAAGGAACCTATTGAAGCTGATTAATGATAATAAATCTAAGGATATGGCTGCAGTCTTATCCTCATTGTTTGGACAAAATTTAAGTTAGTGCATTCTTCACAAGTTGGGGAATTAATTGGTGGGAATCAAAGAGAGGAGCGATATGAAGTCATTGTAAAAATAAGAATTGCTAAAATAAGAACAAACTCCATAGTGTAATACAACATTTCACAGTTCCTCAAGTGTCATGGGTTGGAAAAAATTGTGATAAGGGTTAAATATGAAAAATAGTTTCTATTAGAATTTCCTCAATACACCCACATTAGATCATATCTTCAAAATAATTATGATAGTAATGAAATTCTAATACTTCTCTTAAAGCTTTTGGAATGTGGATGTTTATTTTTAGAAATATATTTTTGGTTTTGCACATTACTTAAATAAGAGAAGAAAATTTCTATGAACACAAAAGTGTGATTAAAAAATAAAAAATGTAAATTTTCAAAAAATATTATAACTTATACTTTACACTATCATACTTATATAATTTTTTTTATAAATTTTATATTTAAAAGTTGTCTTCAATAAAAATTATTAGACATATTAAATAACATTAAAATTTTGTCATTAAAAAGTTAATAATATTCTTTACACGTTGTATTTACTATGTAATATCAAAATTCTCAATATGTATATGAGTTATTTTACAAATTTCCATGACATCATGACAACATTCCAATGGAAAATGTGGTACACCTTTATGGATTCACTTGTGTTATTCAATAAAACTAGTTTAATTTGGTTCACACTACATAAACTAAACTATATACACTTATATTCAAATCCTGATCAATATCCTTATCAATATTTACTATGTAATATCAAAATTCTCAATATGTATATGAGTTATTTTACAAATTTCCATGACATCATGACAACATTCCAATGGAAAATGTGGTACACCTTTATGGATTCACTTGTGTTATTCAATAAAGCTAGTTTAATTTGGTTCACACTACATAAACTAAACTATATACACTTATATTCATATCCTTATCAATATTTACTATGTAATATCAAAATTCTCAATATGTATATGAGTTATTTTACAAATTTCCATGACATCATGACAACATTCCAATGGAAAATGTGGTACACCTTTATGGATTCACTTGTGTTATTCAATAAAGCTAGTTTAATTTGGTTCACACTACATAAACTAAACTATATACACTTATATTCAAATCCTTATCAATAGTTTTAATTTTCACAATAATTTTAATTTAAATAATATCATGAAACTACATACATTTGTAAATATGATTTTATAGATTCTCAACATATAATCATTTAAATGAAATACCGTGTACATGGACAGGGTTGAATTAAATAATAAATCATGTATTGAAACTTGCTAAATAGAACACATCACACATTTAAATGCAAGCATAGATATTTTATATAGAGTATTAAAATTTAAATATCTATTGCGATAGCCAAAAAAGTATACATCAAGTGATATCAAAGTGCTAAGATTTTGAATGTTGGTGGTTTATTTTAGGTTCTATACCTCTCCCCTAAGACAAAATAGTTGAGACCAATAAAGACCACCCTCATTGCAATTTAGACACAAAGATTTATGTTGTAGAAAAACCCTTAATACTGAACACTGCGGTGATTCATCCTTCATAGATTTAGTAATTCCACCTCTATAGTTTTAGAAATTGTTCATCTAGAAATTACAATAGCTAGTGTTAGGATAGAGTATCTTTGGGATATAGAAGTTGGGATAGGTAAGCCCTAGGTAAAGCGCTAAAATGAGAGATATTCCTTGAGATAACAAAATGTAATAAATAAAATAAATTCAAGAAGAGGATTACAAATAAGTTTGTGTTAGAATAGAGTCTCTTTAGCTTATAGAAGTTGGACTAAGCAAGCTATGGTAAAGCCTTTCCATGCACATGGATAGGGACGAATTTGACCTTGTTCATGTACGCTGAATTCTAAAACATAATTTAATTAACTACTAAAACAACAAACACCTAAAACAATTTACAACTACCTAAAAAACATTTTAAAACATACCTGCAACCAACGCCAACGACTGCCACCAACGAATACCAACGACCACCACCAACAAACGCCAACGACCACCACCAACGAACGCCAATGACCATACTCTCACCAAGGGACAACGATCAGAAGACTCTCACTAGTTCGGAAAACTGTCATATGGCCGATGGGCAGGTGATATATAAAATAGTTTTTGGCCGAAAGGTTTTTTCAGATGAAAACTTCTTTGGCCGAAAGAATCTTTCGGTTGAAAAGATGTTACTAGATGAAAAAATATGTCTAGCTAATCTGGTACACGACATTCGAGGGTACCGTCATAGTACCATTCAATTTGATGTCAAAAGGTTCGGTCGAAAAATGTTTCGGCCGAAAGAACCGGGAGTTCGATCGAAAAAAAGTTCGCTAGGAATTTTGGAGACCCGATTCTCACAAAAGTGTAATCCACCTTCATGATTTTACCTCTACAATAACACTCTCCAAGGTTTTACATCAATGACAACCAATAGTCCATACCAACTGTCCATCAACCTAAGCCAACTGTCTGACACGATGCAATATGTCATAGCAAAGGAATGCTTGGAGTGATGCGATATGTCACTGTCCGAGCCATTTTAGGTGCAACATGCATTTTTTCATGGCGAAATAAATTTTAAATGTGATACAAAACAAGCAAGCAAAATTTATGGAAGATGCGAAAAGAGAATTTTGGATTGAGGAGATGATATATGTTGCATGAAGAAAAACTTTGTGCAACATATCGCAAGGAAATAAAACTTCATCCTATGTAATATGTCACGCAAGTGGAAGATTTTGATCCATGTGATGAGTCACAAGGAAAGAAAGATTTGAAGAATGAAATGACATGGAATATGCAAAGGAGTTCTTTTGGAAATTTTCCCTTTTGTGGTGATGAAGGAAAGTTTGAGAAAGTGTGATGTGTTGCACAAGAAGAAACCTAAATGCGATGCGATATGTCATGACAAAGGAAAGTGTTATCACATAGAATTGCTTGGGTCAAAAAAGTCTTTAGGTTTTTTATTTTGAGTCATAAGTGTTGTTTAATTTTTAGGCTTTGTCTTTTTCCTATAGTCATTTTTCATTTTTGACACAAATAAACCAAAGATTAGTGTTGGCCTTGGTCTATAGTACTTGGGTTATACCTTGATCATCATGATAAATTGGAAAAACCTTCATCTGTCACATATTTCATTCCTCCACTACCACCCTAACATGTCACCTCCTCCATGATGTACTCACCGACCCATCCATTGTGTTACCTTACCCATTAGGATGTCAAATCAAGTTTGATTTGTACGTTGCCAACTCACTAGAGAGTTCGCAACACATCCAAAAGTACATCATGCATTCATTACCATCCTTGCGCTCATGAGTCTTATCAATGAAGATCTCCTTGTTTTGAACACTTATATTTAAAAATATAGCCTGGGATTTCGTCATAAAAACCTCTAACTTTTTTCTCCAAGTTTCAAATCATTTCTGGCTTGGTGCTGCAAATATGGTGTTTTCAGACAGGCGCTACGAAAAATGCTGTGAACTGGTTGTAGAAATCGAGTTGGAGGTTAGGCTACTTGCAAACAAAATTATTCAAACTCATGGATATAAGTCTTCAGGCCAAATCCACCAGGTACTCCATGAGTTTTTTCAGCTCTTTTGAAGGATAGTAAAGGATCTGTCTGTTGTTTCTTCTTTTGGGCGTTGCAGACTGGTGATACATGCTACAAACTATTGCACTTACCTTTTGACACATTCCCAACCCAATTGCATGAGCTTTGAACCTTGTTCATTTAATCCTTAAGAAGTATTTGTTTCATGCCATCTTTCCCATCTCATATTCAGTTGTTTTGCTTACTTTCCCAAGCGTTGCGAACCCTTTGTTCTGGCATTGCAAAATCTGCGCAACAAGCTTGGCGCTGCAAATCCCTTGTCCCAACACCTTTTACACAACCCGTTTTCATCAGGTTCTCAGTTTCAAATTCAATTCTATTTGGTATGAGTCTATGAGATTAAAAGTTGTTTGCTTGTGAAGTCATTATGAAGTTTTGCAAGAGGACAACAAGGTGGTGAACAAGACTTGTCTTACAACAAGTTATTTCTTTATACCTTCATGATTATGTGCAATCTTCCTTCATCTCCCTGACTGCAAGCTACATTTTCTTATTCCTGGAGATCAAATAGGTTGATAAACACTTAAAGCCTTATACCGAACTAACCCTTTGAGAAAGATCATCCATCAAAACCCTAGTCATCTATTTTTCCTGTTTTGCCTCTTACATCATTAAAATTTGTGGTAAGATTTTCTTCATTTGACATCAATGGATACTCCACAGAAAAAGAAGCCTCACAAGGGAGGGGGAATTGTGAGTACTGAGCCCTATGACATGCAATTTTTTGCTGCTAAACCCCTGATCAGGGAAGTCTTCCAAAGAGTGGGTTGTTTTAGTTTCTGTCAGAAAATGCAGAGGGGGCACCTTGAGGTGGCTAGGGATTTTTCTTTGAACTTTTATGGAACCAAAACCAAGGTTGGGACACTAGAACTTGAGGTATCTGAAGTGACCATAGCAACAGATACTGAAATACCTAATACTGGTGAAAGGTGGTTTAAATCCATGAATCTAAATGCAGCCTTCTCCAAAGAATTTATCAAACCATAATATCAAGGAGACACTTTATCAAAAGGAGTGCCTAGGAGCCACATGATTGAAGGTTTTGATAATATGCTAAGGGTAATCCAAAGATACTTTACCTGTGAAGGGATTCAACATGATTTATTAGTACCACATAAGACTTCTATTGCACTTCACAGACAAAGACCTCATGAATCTTCCTTTCTATTTGTTTAGGAGTATTGGAAAAATGGATGACATAGTCTAGGCTAAGTCTAAGGAAGTCGATACAAGTTTTTTTCATTCAGGGCTGATAAAAATGCTTGTGATTGAGGAATTAAAGAAGAAAAACATTGACTGGGAGAAATTCATTGTTTCTTCACACTTTCAGTTGAATATTGCTCCTACTCCACAATCCAAGGTACAAAGCCCTCTTCAGGCTGGCAGTACTGTACACACATAGACAAACAAGAAGAGGAAGCACAAAGTTATTGTTAAAAATGATGAAACAACTAAGGAACAAAAAGGAGAAGGGGGATCTCATTACTCTCCACAAAGGGAGGTTTCACCCAAATTCACTCCAAAGTTAGTAGAAACTCCATCAACCAGAGCCACGGGATCAAAAGGAAGGAGGTTACTTTTCTCTTCACCATCTGTTGCAGGTAAAGCTAAGGTTAGGAGACCTTTCACTAGATCATCAACAGAGAAGGAAAGTATTGAGAAAGAAGACATAGTGGAAGCTCCTATCAAGAGAAAAGGTAAAGGTAAAACTGTACCTATTGAGGAGCACATTGAGGTTATAGACATAACTACTCCTCTAGAGAAACCTACCTTTAAAAGGCTAAACAATAAGCTTAAAGAGGCCAGAGCTGAAATTGCTAAATTGAAAGGAGAGTGGTTGGTTGAAAATAAGAAGTTAAATGATCTCATGGATATGTATCGGGAAACTATTGACAAGGCCAGATTTGTAGCAAAAAGGTTTCTACCTCTCCATAGGCAACTCAAAAATTTATACAGACAAAACAAAGATTTCCAAGATCAGATCAGAAAACTAAAATTGGAGTTGCAACCTTTTAAGGAAGAGCTATCCAAGAGAAATTTGGATGTGTTGGCCCAAGTTGCCACAAGAAGGAGTTTCAGACTTAGAAAGTAAAAGATGAAATATCTTAAAGAGTTTCAGTTTTGGACAGTGCTTGTTTCTTGCATTTTAGAGATTTTGGTGAAGTATGATGCCTATGATTAAGTTTTTCACTCATACATCAAATAATGAGTTTTTACAGGCATCTCTAGCTATGAATATGTTTTTTTGGGTGTTTTGGAGCTCTAATAAATACATTGAGAAGCTATAAAAAAGTTCGCAGTAGAATCTGCTGCAAACTTTTGTTTTGGAGGTTTCAAGAGGATCAACGATTTCTAGATGGCTAGAGGAGTACGGGACAACTACTTGAAGGTTAGTTTAAAGCTGGAGGGACACTTGACAAGAAGAATATGCGCTCAATGGACACATCATCAAGCCTATTAAAGATGTTGGGGTAGTTACTAGCATTAAGCCTAGTTTTTAGCAGTCAGTTATTTTTGTTGAACAACTGTAGTTGCCCTAGCTTCATGATGTGGGAATCCTATGCTAGAGGATGGGGTTTGAATTGTACAACTATCATTCATAGCCTAGGATATAAGAGGGGCATTACAAGTCATTTTATAGGTTCATATGGTTAATGTAAGACTCTTTTTGGTGATATACTGATGTAACAAAGCCAACACTAGATTTTATGTTTCGGACTTGATGAATTTTTGTCTAATATAAGTCAATTTCTTTCCTGCCATCTTGTTTCTCTCTTACTCTTAAATTTACTATCATTGAATGCTTCAATTGATATTTTATAGTTGTATTTCAATGGAGGTTTGATTGTGATGTTGTTATAATTGTTCTCAGAGTTTAACCTTTGATTAAAGAAGTTCTTGTGTCTAAATCTTTTCCTTCATTGGTCTACTAGTAATGCTTGATGATAATAGTAGAATTACTTCATTTTTCTCACTAAAGTATTCCTTCTATCCACATTACTCTTTAAAACCCTTCTCCAAGTTAGACAAGACCTCTTTTGCTGATACATCTTATCTAGAATTTTTTGTGGTTTACATTGTTGGGCTGAGTTTTATCCATTTGACACTTTATCTTAAAACTTACCTTACAAAACTATTGATGGGTACCAAGATTGCACTTTAACAGTCAAAGTGTAACTTTCAGTGCTAACATAAACTTTGGAGCGATGCGATATGTCACGACCAAAGGCATTTTTGGTGCGATACGCACTATGTCATGACCAAAAAAGTTTAAATGTGATACACATGAAACCAAAAGTTTTATGAAGTGAACATAAGATAAAGATTAAATGGAAAATAAGACCAACATTTTTTAAGTGAATGCCTTATTGCACCAAACTTTAAGAGAGGTGTGACACATGAAAACTATCACACCAAACTTTAGGAGAGGTGTGACACATGAAACCTATTGCACCAAACTTTGGGAGAGGTGTGACACATGAAACATATTGAACCAAACTTTAGGAAGGGTACGACATAGGAATTATGTGAGAGATGGGTGCTTCTTACACCTCAAAGAACCTTCTAAATTATCTTTCTTGCCACCAAAAACCTCCAATCATGGTATAAAAACTATGAACTAAAAATATTATCACAATAACTTAGAACTTGCACCTAGCAAGCTAGCTCTTGAGATTGGAAAAGATTGATTTTGAGGGTCTCATTTCCTTGACAATGGAATTATGTCGAAAACACCACAAGAGGATTTGTGTCTATTAAGAGAGGAACATATTGAGTAATTTAATATTATCTTATATTATTCTTCTAATTGGGGGATTTGAAGTCTTCATTTAGTAACTTGTTAGACTAACATATGTAGTGTTGATTATTTTGCAGTGTGTTCTCTAAGCCATTTTGGAAAATCTTTGGAAATTGTGGAAGTTGTAGGAGTGAAATCATTCTATATAAACCTTTATGTAATATTCCATTAGGCATAGGAACTTCTAACGAATAAATTACTGCAAACTGGGCACAAATGAAGAACGAATGTTAAACACATACCCCCTACACCTCTTCTTATTGCATAAGAAAATGATTTTGGAGATGAAATGCAAACCCCTCACCCAATTGATTTGGATGAATGGGAAATGCTCTCCCAACTCCACCCTACCAAAAACATCCTAATAAGTGACCTTGACATGCTAGGCCATCGTGAATTTGACAACAACCGTAATTGGAATATTACATATATCCCCTTCAAGTTGCAAGAAATAGCCGAAAACAATCACTCACACCACCAACTTCCACAACCATGCTATTCCAATACACCCTCTTATAAATCAATGTCCCCCAGCCAAATCGAAGCTCTCTCCATTGTCTTGAAGCACTCCATTGGAAAATATAACAACCCTCCACTGAAAATGATCATACAAGGTACTACAGGTACCAAAAAACCATACTTGATTGGATGCATTAAACAAATACTTTACTCAACCACATAATTCCTTCAAAACCCATTATTATTGCTTTCTTTGATTGATGTTGCATCCTTCAACATTCAAGCATCTATAATCCATTCCACCCTTTGCAATCCTATAAGACATTCCCTCCTATTAGAAGGAAACTCACTTTCCAACATCCAAGAAGACCGCAAGCATTTTCGATACATTCTCATTGACGAAATGAGCTTCATAGGGCCAACACTTTTTAGCCACATCGAAGAGCATCTTCAAGAAGAATTCCCTCTACATAGAAACACCCCTTATGACGAAATCTCTGTTACTCTCGTTGAAGAACTTGACCAATTTCCACCTATCAAGGGCATTCCACTATATGCAGGCGCTTCCCATGGATCTGCACTATGGTGTGACTTTAACACAATGATCAATCTAAAAACTAGATTTCATCAACAAGGGGATGACACATCGTAGGTCGCCTTCAAGAACATCCTTTAGAACATCAGAAAAGCATAACTTTCTTTGGAGGATTGTAACCTTCTCATGTGAAGGACATACTCCTTCCTTTCTCAAGATGAGTTGTGTACTTTCCATGCTTCAATGCACTTATTTGCAATCAACAAACTAGCCACCCAACATAATAAAAAAATGCCATAGTTTTTAAACATTCCAATAACACTCTCAAATGTCGAGCAAAACTGTAACGCCCCCGTGCCGGTCCGTCCTCCAACCCACTGGCCGGGCAGACGCTACTTTGCGGAACAACATCATTTTATGCTTAATTAATAACATGCATTTAAAACAGGTTAAACACATTTAAACTTAGAGTCAGCAAAAAATTACCGCTGACATAAATAATCCATGGAATTAACATTAATTCATATGCACAATAGAATACATGATAAATATAAATACACAGACATGCAAAACATAATTAAAACATCATCTGGTACTTATCTTTGAAATGGTGGTAATTCTACCAACCATGCGCATGCCTTCCACGAACCTCCCAGCCTTAGACCATGCTGCTCATCAAGCTCAACAGTGGGTCATCCCCGAGCTGGGACTAAGATCCACCCCAAGGTAAGGAATCCTAGGCTAGGCTGAGGTTACAGGGAAAACAACACAGAATGACTTGAAGGATTCTTCCCAGGATGCCTTCTTATGCCCACTACTCCCAGACTCTCATTCCCCACATGCATGTTCCACCCGGGAGTATACACCTTCACAAGCACAGTCCATCGGTGCTACACCTCCTTCTCTGGGTCTCGGCAACAGGCTGGATCAAGAAGTCTCAGAGCCCAAAGCTGGTGCTGGACACTCTCTGGTAGAAACCAGTTCCCAACAAACTCTCTCACCTGGAGAGAGTTGCTCGCAGGCCTGAAAACCTGCCTCTTTCAACAACAATCACCTCCCTCACCTGGACAGAGATTACATATAGAATAAGCAAGAACTCACACTGGCCAGTAAGCCATGCGCAGTCCAGCACTGCGTGGCCACAACAACCAACTGGGAAAACAGACACGGGCTTCCCAAACAGGCTCAACAATCACGAAATAGACTCACAGATTTGGTTTCGGGATTGCACAAGGTGTATAGAGATCCCACGCACAGGCTCAAAACTGTTCCGGCAAGGAATGTACCGGCTTCCTTAGGAATCAACACAGGATTTCGGCTTTCAGGGATGCATGGTTCAAAAGATGCACGAGGTCTCTTGCAGAGGTCGGACCGGTGCACGCTCAGACGGTCACGTAGAATGGAGGAGCACCCCACCATGACTCATCTCAATCGTTTTATTTGCATGGGCTTGGGTTGATACTTGTCACCCGTGAAGCTGCATGATTCCATCAGCATGCGTTCCTCCCACCATTTGGAAGTCACATGTCATTCCAAAAGAACTTAGGATAAAAACATATTACTCACATGGTCTCTTTGGAATAATATTAAAATATTATTCCCAAGGGCTTAAGCCCCTAGGCTTAACCCCTAGGCCTAACACTTAGCCCCTCTTCCCCCCTTCCAACCCCTAATCCCTTACCCACTCTGTGGAAGCTTAGTCCCCCATCACTCATTCATCGTGGTCGGTCTGCACGCGACAATGTTTATATTTTATTAATGTTCTACATTGATACATGTACAAAATCATGCTCTTGGCCTTCAACCCTTAGGCTCTCTGGCCTAACAATCACATAAGCCCACAAACTTATAAAAGCTTGGCTCACCAGCCTATAAAAAATATTTACAATTCATTTCATAACCAAGATTTACAACAGGGCTCGGCCTTGGGGACATTACAATCCCCCTCCCCTTATTTCTGCACTGTCCTCAGTGCAACTTTTCACAGCATCTGCAAGCTTTTTCAAAATTTTCAAAAAGATGTGGGTGCTCTACCCGCATAACATCTTCATGCTCCCATGTTGCGTCCTCAGGACCGTACCAGGTCCATTGGACCTTTACAAGCTTTATAGCTCGATTCCGGAACTGTTTTATTTTCCTGTCCAATATGCGCACATGATGCACTTGCAAGACACCTTCTGGTTCCACCTGAATCACATTCCAATTGATAACATTATTAGCATCATGTGTATATTTCTTAAGCAATGAATTATGTACAGTCATAGATGTAGGTAATGCAAGCATGTATGCAACTGGCCCAATCCTTTCTAGGATTTCAAATGGCCCACAAAATCTTGCTGCCAACTTGGCGCAACTTCCCAGCTTTAGGGAACTCCTGTTAGTTTTGACTTTCAGGAAAACATGATCACCCACTTTGAATTCTTGGTGGTTTCTGTTCTTATCAGCATAACTTTTCTGCCTGTCCTGGGCAGCTTTCAAATTCTGTTTAATTTTTATCATTTGGTCCTCCATCTCCTTGAGAAACTCTGGCCCAACTACTACTTTGTCAGTTGGATTATCCCATCTCACTAGAGTGTTGCACTTTCTTCCATAAAGTGCTTCAAATGGTCTCATCTTCAACGATGCATGATACCCATTATTGTAGGCGAATTCTACCAAATGCAGGTAGTCTTCCCATCTTGATGGTTTTCCCATCACGTACATTCTCAGCATGTCCTCTATTACTCTGTTCACCCTCTCTATCTGTCCATCAGACTCAGGATGATAAGCTGTACTAAAGTTCATATTCGTTCCAAATCCTTTGAACAATCCTTTCCAGAAATTCAAGGTGAATTTCGGGTCTCTGTCAGACATAATCATTTTAGGAATTCCATGCAATCGTGCCACTTCCTTTAAGAACATATGAACAACATCTGCTGCCTTGTGGGTGGTTTTCAGTGGAATAAAATGAGCATCTTTTGTAAGCTTGTCCACCACAACCATGATAAAATCATCTTGCTTGCTCGTTCTGGGCAATCCTGTAATAAAATCCATGGTCACCACTTCCCACTTCCACTTAGGAATGGGCAAAGGCTGCAGCAACCCCACTGGGTGCCTATGCTCAGCCTTAACTTTCTGGCACTCCATACATCTGGCGATGTATTCAACGATCTCTCTCTTCATACCCAGCCAAAAGTAATGGCTCTTGACTGCTGCCACAGTCTTCTGATATCCAGGGTGTCCATCATAAATTACGTTATGTATTTCTTTTAGAATCGCAAGTTTCAATTCCTGGACATTGGGTATATACACTCTGTTTTTATACAGAAGTATTCCATCAGCTCCCAAGATGTAATTTCCCTCTTTCTGTGGTCTCTCGCTCTGCTGTAGCTTTGATACCAAGTCTCTGTACTGCAAATATGCATTTGCAGCTTCCAAAATTCTATCTTTAATATCAGTCCTGTACATGCTAATGGCTGTAGCATGTAATTCATGCACCTTTTTGCTGAGTGCATCAACCACCTTGTTTTCCTTCCCTTTGATATGCTTGATATCAAAGTCGTATTCACACAGAAATTCCAGCCACCTACTTTGTCTAGCGTTTAAGGTTGGCTGATCAAACAAGTATTTCAGACCGTTATGGTCTGTTCTGAGTTCAAACCTCCTTCCCATGAGGTAATGTCTCCATTTTCTCAGAGAGTGAACGATTGCTTCCAACTCCAAATCATGCATGGCATCATTCTTTTCATGCTCTTTCAGCTTCCTAGACTCATAACGGATTACAAATCCATCTTGGCTGAGAATTCCTCCCAACCCTTCCTTACATGCATCTATGCACACCACAAAATCCATATTTGGATCTGCAATCCTCAAGATTGGAACACTGGTTAACAACTGCTTCAATCGCTGGAAACTGTTCTCACACTCTTCAGTCCACTGAAACTTTTTCTCCTTCCTTTGCAAGGAAGTGATAAGATGAGCTATCTTTGAGAATCCTGCTATAAACCTTCTGTAATAGCCCGCTAGACCCATAAAGGATCTAACTTCCGCCACATTCCTTGGCGCTGAACATTCTCGGATGGCCTCAACTTTCTCAAGATCCACAATGATCCCTTCTTCTGAAATAATGTGCCCCAAGTAATGGATCTTCCTTTGGTAAAATGAGCATTTGCTCAATTTGGCATACAGTTGGTGTTCTCTCAACACTTGCAGCACCAGTCTCAGGTGTTTTTCATGCTCTTCCTCTGACTTGGAATACACCAAGATGTCATCCAGGAAGACTATGGCAAACTTGTCTAAATAGTCCCTGGATACACCATTCATTAAGCACATAAAAACAACAGGTGTGTTTGACAGTCCAAACGACACCACTGTGAACTTGTAATGACTGTACCTTGTTCTAAAGGCGGTCTTGCTGATGTCCTCATCCTTTATTCTTACCTGGTGATATCTTGATCTAAGATCTATCTTCGAAAATATTTTCGCACCCTTCAACTGATCGAAAAAATCGTCGATTCTCGGCAGGGGATACTTGTTCTTGACAGTTACCTCGTTCAACTGCTGGAAATCAACGCACAACCTCAACGTCCCATCCTTCTTCTTCACGAACATGACCGGGGCACCCCAAGGTGACACACTGGGACGGATGTACCCCTTCTTTAGAAGCTCTTCAAGCTGCAATTGCAACTCTTTCAGCTCTGGCGTGCTCATTCTATAAGGAGATTTTGACACTGGAGCTGCTCCAGGCATCAAATTTATAGAAAAATCGATATCTCTCTTCGGAGGTACTCCAGGTACCTCCTGAAATACATCTTCAAACTCTGTAAGTACTTCATGGTCTCCAATATTTGGGACTTCATCTCTGGATGCTTCTTCCATATGGGCTGCAAATAATTGACAACCTTTTCTGTAGCACTTCTTCAGCTGCATTGCTGAGATTTCTCTAACCACCACAGCTCTGGGAATCCCTTGGACTGTTTTCCAATTCCCTTCCTCATCTAGGCATGTAAACTTCTTGTTATGACAGTCCAGAAGGGCATGGTGCTGGTCCAACCAGTCCATACCAATTAAGCAGTGATAAGAGCCTAAAGGCAGAATATTCAATTCAGCCTTAGTGCTCAATCCTTTCATGTCCATAGGACAAGACTTCACCAACTCAACAAATTTCCTCTTGGTTCCTGTAGCCAATTGTACTAACCAAGACTTTTCATGTTTGCTTCTTGATAAATGAAAAATTTCCACCACCCTGGGATCTACATAACTATGGCTAGCCCCTGAATCGATTAAAATAATAAATGGTCGGTTGTTAATCATGCCTTCCACTTCGATCATGTGCGATTGAAATTCTGCTTGCTTGTTGTCCAAGGCTGCGTAGATCCTTGGCATTCTACTGCCCATATCCTCCACTGTTTCAGCTTGTTGAACATTATGGACAGTTCTTGATTTGCCATTTTTATGGGGAAAATCTATGTATTTGTGGTTCCCTTTATAGCCCCAACACTGAATGGGCGTCTGTCTCTACCTTTGTTCCCCCACTTCATCCGTTCTCGACTCTCTAAATGATAGATGTCCTTGAGGACTATTTCTGAAAAAGGGAGGTTTGTTTCCCTTCTGCCTCTGTTCCTTCTTAAACTTCCTCTGGTCATCCCAAGACTTATGAAAAGGAGGCTTTTCTCTTTGCTGTTCATATAAGAATTTAGCCCTTCTTATTGTTTCTTCCATAGTATTAGGATCATCATACTGAATCTTGTCACCAATGGTAGGTGGCAGTCCACTCAGATACCTCTGAATCTTGACAGCCTCATCTTTGATGAATGGAACATACTTCAGTAGTTCCAAGAAACTCTGTTCGTATTCATCAATGGTCATGCTACCTAGCTTGATTTCGAAGAACTCCTTCATCTTTTTGTCATAGTATCTTTTAGTCAGGTATTTCTTCTCAAAATATCCCTTGAACTCCTTCCAAGTGACATCCTTCTCTCTGATGTGCTGCACCTGCACAAACTGATCCCACCACATGGATGCTTTTCCTTTCAATTGATACATCACAATTCTTCCTTCTGCATGAGTAGAATAATTCTGCAGTTGGAAATATTTTCTCATGCCAAGCAACCATGTTTCAGCATCTTCCTCCTTCTTATGTTCTCCCTCAAACGTTGGAGGCTTGATCTTGTTCATCTCTCCCTTCAATTCATCGACTCCAGATATTCGGTTTTTTCTGGTAGGGGATGGGCTTGAACTACCGTGTGCTTCCCTACTGGAATGCTTTGGGGAGCGACGATGATGTCTGCTACCACTCCTCGATCTTATTTTTCTCTTAGGGGTCCTGCGACTCCCTGTTTTGCTTGTGTCACTCTCCTTTTCCAATTTCCTTTTTATTCTTTCCAGGCTCTTCAACATCTTTAAGTTGAATTCACCCTGCCTATCCTTGACTTTCATGAGCTTTCGGCTATCATCTCGGTGAGCCTGGGCATCTCTCTGCAATCCTTCGATGATTTTCATTATATGTCCTTCCTTATCCAATTCTCTTCCGTGCCCATTGGAGTTCGATCCTTCGACTCCCAAGTTGACATCCTTTCCTACCCTTTCGTCCTCAGTTTTGGAGGCAATCTGCACCTCTTCAATTTCTATACTTGGCTGTCCTGACACTCGTTGAACTCTGCACACACAACGTACAGTCAACTGAAGTTTGTCAGGCCTTAAACCCTTAATAAAAACCACAACATTCATTAACCAACATGAATAAGAAAGATGTTTCAAATTCACTAAGTTTTCTGAGCCTTGCTTGGCTCTGTGAATTTTCGGGACTTCAGGACTTCAATTTTCGGGGTTTTTGTCCACGAGGATCCAACAGTTAAATCCTCGACAGTTCTTATGTCCTTTGAAAATTTCAGGATTTCGGAACTTCGGTATTTCGGGTTTCGGGGTTTTTGGTCCCTGGAGGTTCTTGCACTCTCTTCCCTCTTCAACTCCCAACTCCTGAACTTCCAACCTCTCTTCCCCTAGGCCCACAACACAACTGTCGCCAACCCTGGTAGGGATTTCGGGACTCGACACTTTGGGTTTTCGGGTCTTCGGTACCCGAGAGTTCTTGATGCAGTGACTCCCAACCCCATGTCACTCCAACTCCCGAATTTTGAAATTTTGATTTACTTTACTCTCCGAGCCCACAGCACAGCTGTCACCCCTAACCACGGTGGTGCATGGTACGTTTAGGAGGGTCCACGTCACCTTCGGTGATGTCATCGGGCCCCACCATTCTTGCTTGTCTTCTCGACTCATTGGCACGTGGTACACACCCATGTGTCCACGTCCATTCCAAGGCAATCCAACGGTTAGACTTCTCTCAGATCTACGGCGCAGATCTTTTTGACGTTTCGGGGTTTCGAGCATTGGGAGTTCGTGCATCCACACATCTTGAACTTTCGTTTGCAGAAATTCCAAAATTACTGTCTACTCTTCCACTTGATCAAACGGTCAAGTTCCTCTCTTATGATCTATGGTGTAGATCATTTCGGAATTTCGGGTTTCACTATTTCGCGACTTGCGAAAGCAGGGTTCTTCCCCTTTGGTTTACCGAGTGTTGAAACCCCATCCGACAACCACGTGCCCCCCCGATGGACGGTCCCGGTGAATTCGAGATTTCGCGTATCGCGATTTCCACGTTCTTGTGCAACTTGAAAGGGTTTTTAAACCTTGCGCACGTTTTCCAGATCTGAGGGTCACGAGGGTTCTCCTTTTCCCCGAACAGATCTTATGGCTCCAACACTTTTGGTGTGGAGTCCTCTCTCCCTGTGGCCAGATGCCACCCTGGTTGCGGTTTCATAACACCGCTACACCTCCTGAGCTTTGTAATATGGTCAAGTAACTCCTTGACATTCAGGAGCATTCACAGGTTCGAAATTGGTCCTCTAGACACAATTTCTCCTCCAACCCTCGGTCCAAAGACCACTCAACTGGACCATCTAGGCTCAACGTCGAAACCTTGGCTTTGATACCAAACTGTAACGCCCCTGTGTCGGGCCGTCCTCCAACCCACTGGATGGGCATACACTACTTTGCATAACAACATCATTTTATGCTTAATTAATAACATGCATTCAAAACAGGTTAAACACATTTAAACTCAGAGTCAGCACAAAATTACTGCTGACATAAATAATCCATGGAATTAACATTAATTCATATGCACAATAGAATACATGATAAATATAAATACACAGACATGCAACACATAATTAAAACATCATCTGGTACTTATCTTTGAAACGGTGGTAATTCCACCAACCACGCGCAGGCCTTCCACTAACCTCCCATCCTTAGACCACGCTGCTCATCAAGCTCAGTAGTGGGTCACCCCCGAGCTGGGACTAAGCTCCACCCCAAGGTAAGGAATCCTAGGCTAGGCTGAGGTTACAGGGAAAACAACACAGAATGACTGGAAGGATTCTTCCCAGGATGCCTTCTTACACCCACTACTCCCGGACTCTCATTCCCCACATGCCTGTTCCGCCTGGGAGTATACACCTTCACAAGCATAGTCCATCGGTGCTACACCTCCCTCTCTGGGTCTCGGCAACAGGCCGGATCAGGAAGTCTCAGAGCCCGAAGCTGGTGCTGGACACTCTCTGGAAGAAACCACTTCCCAACAAACTCTCTCTCCTGGAGAGAGTTGCTCACAGGCCTGACAACCTGCCTCTTCCAACAATAATCACCTCCCTCACCTGGAGAGAGATTACACATAGAATAAGCAAGAACTCACACTGGCCAGTAAGCCACGCGCAGTCCAGCATTGCGTGGCCACAACAACCAACTGGGAAAACAGACACAGGCTTCCCAAACAAGCTTAGCAATCACGAAATAGACTCATGGATTTGGTTTCGGGATTGCACAAGGTGTATAGAGATCCCACGCATAGGCTCAAAACTGTTCCGGCAAGGAATGTACCGGCTTCCTTAGGAATCAACACAGGCTTTCGGCTTTCAGGGATGCATGGTTCAGAAGATGCACGAGGTCTCTTGTAGAGGTCGGGCCAGTTCATGCTCAGACGGTCGCGTAGAATAGAGGAGCCCCAGGAGCCCCCCACCACGGCTCATCTTAGCCGTTTTATTTGCATGGGCTTGGGTTGACACTTGTCACCTGTGAAGCTGCATGATTCCATCAACGTGTGTTCCTCCCACCATTTGGAAGTCACATGTCATTCCAAAAGAACTTAGGATAAAAACATATTACTCACATGGTCTCTTTGGAATAATATTAAAATATTATTCCCAAGGGCTTAAGCCCCTAGGCCCAACACTTAGCCCCTCTTCCCCCCTTCCAGCCCCTAATCCCTTACCCACTCTGTGGAAGCTTAGTCCCCCATCACTCATTCATCGTGGTCGGTCTGCACGCGGTGGTGTTTATATTTTATTAATGTTCTGCATTGATACATGTACAAAATCAGGCTCTTGGCCTCCAACCCTTAGGCTCTCTGGCCTAACAATCACATAAGCCCACCAGCCTATAAAACATATTTACAATTCATTTCATAATGAAGATTTACAACAGGGCTTGGCCTTGGGGACATTACAAAAACAACAACCATGTTCCCTCTACATTAGAAGATGAACAATTGGATCCAAAAGTCTTGCTCTACCCTAAGCCAAAAAGTGATGTTAACATCTAACTTATGGGTTGCATCTGACCTTTTTAATGGATTGCTTGGTCAAATTATTACCATATTCTACAAAGAAAACCATAAACCTCCACAACTACCAACATTTGTGGTTGTGAGCTTCAACAAGTACATTGGGCCTCCATGGGATCCCAAAAATTCTACTTTTGTTCCAATTCCATCTATTCAAAGGGGGAGTCATACTCAGATCCACCTTAAAATGGCATGGACATTAACAATACATAAATCTCAAGGTATGAAATTACCAAAAGTTACAATTGACACTGGTATAGTTAAACAACAAGGTCTAACCTTCACTGTAATATCTAGAGTCCACTCCTTGAAGGATCTTTGCATCTCCTCGTCATTTACCTTCAAAAGGTACAAAAGAGTGAAGGAAAATCCACATGTGATACGAAGAAAGATAGAATAGGCCTTGCTCCATTTCAAAGTTTTTCCATTATTTCTCCTCTAACAATTCCATTTTCATTTTTGTTAGCATGCCTTCAATGGACCTCTCATAACCATATTTCTTATGTAACTAATTCTCAACTAAACAATTGCACTCATCATTACTTCCACCATACATTTCATATTATCTAACAACATTTCCTTCATCATGATTTTATACAAAATTGTGTTCATAAATGTTTTGCAGTTGCAGTCTACATCACATTGTCTCTCAACCGTTACCATGGACATCAACAACATATACCATCATCCAAAAGAAATAATTTCCTTTGCAGCTACAACGATACTTATCCCATTTTAGCTTTGTGCTCAAATTGTAACTATTTTTATTATTTCATATATGCTTTACTTAATGTTGTTACTTATTTACCAAATCACTTTTCCATGTGTAGAAGATGTACCTTGTTTATTTACATCACATTTATGTATCCCTAGCACACATATATCCCAAATGCATCATGTATATATATGTCAAGTTGGAACTTTCAAATATACTATTTTTATTTGTTTTCTATTGCCTTTATGTTTTTTCTTTCAATTATCTCATTTATTTCCTTTCCTTGTATGTAGACCTTCTCTACTCAATCAAGCTGGGAAGTTGAGAGGCTAATATATGTGTCAATATTGGTATATGGTAGATGTGTGAGGAGGCACGATCACAATGACCTCATGCTTGTTTGACTTATTCCAAGTATGACAAGGATGTTAAACTGTACACATGATCAGATTGCTTGGTAATCTATTTGAGTTGAGTCATAACCTAGGCATTTCTAGATTTATTTATGATGTATAATGTTATAACAATAACTCTATCAATAGGTGTTAACAAAAATGATAACATCTAGTACAATGGAGATGAAAATTTATGGATGTGAGAAGTGGCATTAAAATTGCATTGGGCCAAATTTTTTAATTTCATTGAAGTTTTCTCTACATCATGCAATCCAATTGTAACGTGTAAATCGCTATATTTTAAATAAGGGCATTTGCATATGCCCATTGTAAAAGTAATGAAATGATCACATTGAAGTGGTTTTCCCTATGCCTACTTTTGTGGTTCCATCAACAAATATTCGTGCTTGATTACAAGGCTACATTATGTAGAAATTTAATACAAATTATGTATTGCCAAGATTCTCCCGATCTAACAATTATATGCTACTTTTAAATATAGAATCGCTTCTACTAATATTCTTGTGGAATTTAAAACATGATCACCAATTGCAATATCAAGAAGAAAGATCAATCACGCATAATATAGATGTTTTACCGGGAAAGCATAAAGCTAAAAACAACACTATCATATATTGTGTATATATCATGGATCATGAAACAATCTCATACAAAACTCTAATCCAAGAGCTCTCAGTACAATATACAATCGTCTCACACTTTCATACAAAAATTGACAAATTCATGTTCCAATTTACTGCTTCCAGACAACCTGCCTCCACTGCGCAATCACTGCTAATGGAAATCCCTTCAAGGAAATGAATTCCTCTTGCCTAGGTTGCACATTCCTCATGGGCACATCCACTGTGTGTGTGGTTGCATGAGTGCACTCACTAATGTCACAATTGATAGTCAAACTGTCCCTTTCACCTGTTATCTCAACTAGGTCTCCACTGGATCTGACATGCATGTAGTTAACAGTGGTAAATCTTCAGTTGCATGCGAGATCACTAATTGTGAATTAATTAATAATTAATTCACTGATCTCTCACTAGTGTAAGTTCAGTTACAACTAGTACAACTGAGCTTAACTCACTTAACTGAGTAAAACTACTTCACAACTCACATAAATACACATCCAACTCTGTTACAACTTCGAATCACTCAGTTACAAATAATTCGACTTGCATGTCCCTTCAGTCAACCTTTGAACTCAAATTTCCTATAGCTAACTGATTTTCCACTTCAGTTAACTATTTCCTAGTGCTCATTGAGAATAGACTAATATTTACTATCCAGCTATTATTAAGGGATAATAATAGTTGACATACATCTATAAATAGAATTCACTCACCATCTATAAATAGACTTCCACGTAAAAATAGCCTGAGGCTCCATCCTAGTGTAGGTGCATAATTTTCACTAGGATCTTCTTGTTGAATCTCAACACTCCCTCTCAACAAGAAAGGGATTATCCTTCACCCCGATCCTGTCTCTATGGTATTCGAATTTTCTCCTAGTGAGCACCTTCATTAGAATGTATGCATCCTGATATTTCGTAGGAATGTACTAAAGCAACATGATCTTCTGTTGCACACAATATCTGATATGATGATACTAGATATCTATATGCTTAGATCTATCATGAAACACATGATTAATCGATAGTTTAATGCAACTCTGATTATCACAATGAATCACTGTCGGATCTAAATGAGAACCAAACAAACCAACCAAGATCTTTCTCATCCAGATAGCCTCACATGCAGCTTGACTCGCTGCCATGTATTTCTCTTCTGATGAATTGAATGCCATGGATCTTTGTTTCCTACTATACCAAGAAATATATGTAGATCTGATACTAAAGATCCCCCCTAATGTTCTCTTTCTGTCCATTGGGCTGCCCGCCCAATCTGCATCCGTGAAGCCATGCAACTTCACCTCATTCGTCTGTCTGTACCATAAGCCATACTTAGATGTGCCCCTCAGGTATCTCAGGACATGCTTACCTGCCTTACAAAAGAGCATGGCAGGCTTAACCATCGCTTGACTCAGTTGGTTAACCGCATAGCAAATGTCTGGTCTCGTGTTCACTAGATACATTAGCAAACCCACTAACTGTCGATAGATAGTAGCATCCACTACCTCTCCAAAAGTAGCATCCTCTTTCTTCTAGTTTTCTGGAAGAGGAGTATCCATGGGTTTGCATCCCTCCATGTGAAACTTACCCAGTATCTCCCTTGCATACTTGCCTTGAGACACAAAAAGTTCACCATCTCACTACCATATTTCCAATCCAAGGAAATAATGAAGGAGGCCCATATCCTTCATCTCAAACTCCTTTGCAAGGTCCTCCTTGCATAAGTGTATCAACTGCTCATCACCAGTCAGTATTAAATCATCAACATAAAGAACAATGATTAAAATATTACCCTTGTAGATCCATCTCGAACCTACCACTGATTTGTCGACCAGACTTGGGACAATTTCCCATGCATTGTTTTTGACAATGGAGTCATACTCCTCCACCATTGCATCAACCCAAGTGGGATCCTACACTGCTTCCTGAAAGGAAGATGGTTTAGTCACAATGCATTTTCTCATGAGATCCATGTATCCAGTAAATAATTCAGGAGGCTGTCTCTGTCTGCGCTGTGAAGTAGGGGCTCCTACATTCTGTGCAACATCTAGTCTCAATCTATCATCTTCCGTGGTGCGATTTCTGCCATTTCTGATGGATGGCTCTATATGAGTGGCTTACTCCACTCCATGAACCTTCTCATGTGGTTGATCCACATCTTGAGACTCATCTTTGGGAACCAACAGTTCCTCCTCTGCATGCAATTCTAGCTCCCTCTCAAGCGACAACTGCATGGATTTCCCCTCATCGAATTTTATATCCCATCGCATAATAATCATCTTACTATTAGGAAAATACACACGATAATTATGGGGTGTTTCTGTGTACCCCACAAATATCCCAACTTTAGTAGTCAGCTCCAGCTTCTTCCTAGCGTTCTTGGTCACATGCACATAAACAGATGAGGCGAAAATCTTAAAATGAGAAACATCAGGTTTCTTACCAGTGAAAGCTTCTTCAGGTGTACTCATGCCAAGTACTCTATGAGAAAAACAATTTTGCACATAAAACACAGTGTTGCATGCTTCCGCCCACAAATGCATTGGTAGGTCCTGATCATGCAACATCGCTCGTGTTGCACCCACGATCGTTCTGATCTTCCTCTTCGCGACCCCATTTTGTTGTGGGCTATGAGGCGCTATGAGTTCTCTTCGAATTCCTTCTTTGCTGCATAAATCTTTGAATTCGTTAGAGTTTATTCTCCACCATTATTGCTCCTCAGAGCCTTCACTTGCTTCCCCGTCTCTTTCTCCACCAATGCTTTAAACTCACAGAACTTTGAGAATGTTTGATCCTTCTTCTGCATGAAGAAGATCCAACATTTACGAGAAAAGTCATCAACAAAAATAACATAATACTTATGTTTTGTTGTTGAAGCAACCGAGAATGGTCCACACACGTCTATGTGAATTCTCTCTAGGATCACCGAAGCACAATTCTCCTTTTCATGAAAGGTGGACTTTACATACTTCCTCATGGTGCAACCCTTGCACTGATCTAACTGAGCAAGTGTTCCCATTGGAAGTCCAGTAGATATTTGCTGCATGATTTTCAAGGCTCCATGATGAAGATGGCCCAATCGCCTGTGCCATAATTAGTCCTCATCCCAACTCACAACTTTTTCTGCCTTTCCCATCATGGCAGCGTAGGCATCTACCTCTAGCTTGTAGAGATTCTTAACTCGAATACCTATCTTCTTGACTTGACCCATTGTTTTATGTCGCAGTAAATCTTTTCCATCATTGAAAACAACGTCATAGCCTCTGTCCTCCAACATTGCGACTGAGACTAAGTTTTTCTTCATACCTGAAACATGCATAACATCTGTCAATTGAAATGGTTTACCTGACTCCCTCTGAAAGGTAATGGTACCAATTCCAATCGCACTGTATTTTCCATCGTCGCCCATATCTATATGCATTTTGAGATCTCTCTCCTCCAAGTCATTGAAAAGCTCCTTATCTCCCGTCATGTGGAAGGAAGCGCCACTATCCAAATACCACACCGATCCCAATGCACTTGATGCCATGCATGCGATCAAGGAGAAGTCAAGTTCAAATTGTGAGGCAAGGGCCTCAATAGCTAAATCTCCAACAACCTTCTTGTTCTTCTTCTTCTGCGGACAGTTAGTAGTGAGATGCCCATGTTCGTGACAGTAAAAACACCTCACTTTGGACAAATCCAGCTTCTTTCCTTTAGACTCAGATTTTGAATGGAATTTCTTCCCCTTCCCTTTCCTTGCCTTGGCATCCAAAGCACAATCCTCTTCATCATCATGCTTTGATGAAGAGCCATCTCTGGTGTTCCTCCTGAACTCCTCCTGCGCTAGATCCGACTATAGTCGTTCCCAATCTGGCAATTTTTCCCTTCCATTGACAGAGTCTCGATAACTGTGCCAATTTTTGGGAAGTCCTAGGAGAGCCAAGCTCACCAAATCATCATCAGTGACTGTTATTCCTAGACTCCCCAGCTCATCCCGACATTGGACAAACTTCGTGGGATATTTTGGAATGGAATTGCCCTTCTCCATCTTGATCTTCCTGAGTTTATCTTTGAGCGCCAATTTCCTATGGTCGCTGCTGTTTTGGAATAGATCTATCAAAGCCTTCCACATTGCATATGGTGTGGCTTTCCCATGGAGGTTTGAGACAATGTGGTCTCGTACTCCCTCCAACAGGATCCTCCTCGCCTTTGCCACTTTCTTTTTCCATGCATCAAGATTTGCAGCGTCTGCATCATCTGGCTTAGGAACATCCTTGTCAATGAATTCCTTCAAGCTATTGTCTTCGAGTATTGCCTCCATCCTGTCCTTCCAAGAAATGTAGTTCGAGCTGCCCTCGAGTGCATACTCTAACCTCAAGCCATTGAAATCCATTTCAATCTTGAATCAGCTGTAGCACCAAGAAAGTCTTTCTGCAAATTCAAATTCTATCCAATCACAAACTTAGCTTCTGCAATCTTCTGCATTCTAAGACCATGTAGAAATTTTAATACAAATTATGTATTGCTTGGATTCTCCCAATCTAACAATTATATGCCACTGTTAAATACATAATCGCTTCTACTAATATTCTTGCAGAATTTAAAACACGATCGCCAATTGCAATATCAAGAAGAAAGATCAATCACACATAACACAGATGTTTTACCTGGAAAGAATAAAGATAAAAACCCCACTATCATATATTATGTATATATCATGGATCATGAAACAATCTTATACAAAACTCTAATCCAAGAGCTCTCAGTACAATATACAATTGTCTCACACTGTCATACAAAAATTGACAAATTCATGTGCCAATTTACTGCTTCCAGACAACCTGCCTCCACTATGCAATCCTTGCTAATGGAAATCTCTGCAATGAAATGAATTCCTATTGCCTAGGCTGCACATTCCTCATGGGCACATCCACTGTGTGTGTGGTTGCATGAGTGCACTCACTAATGTCACAATTGATAGTCAAATTGCCCCTTTCACCTGTTATCTCAACTGGGTCTCCACTGGATCTGACATGTATGTAGTTAACAATGGTAAATATCCAGTTGCATGTGAGATCATTGATTGTGAATTAATTATTAATTCACCGATCTCTCACTAGTGTAAGTTCAGTTACAACTAGTACAACTGAGCTTAACTCACTTCACTGAGTTAATCTACTTCACAACTCACATAACTACACATCCAACTCTGTTACAACTTCGAATCACTCAGTTGCAACTAATTCGACTTTCATGTCCCACCAGTCAACCTTTGAACTCGAATTTCCTATAGCTAACTGATTTTCCACTTCAATTACCTATTTCCAAGTGCTCATTGAGAATAGACTAATATTTATTATCCAACTATTATTAAGGGATAACAATAGTTGACATACATCTATAAATAGAATTCGCTCACCATCTATAAATATAATTTGCTCATCATCTAAAAATAGACTTCCACCTAAAAATAGCCTGAGGCTCCATCCTAGTGTAGGTGCATAATTTTCACTAGGATCTTCTTGTTGAATCTCAACACATTAATCCTTTTATTTTCAAGTATTACTCTCTTTTTATGACCTAAGGTTGTAAAACATGTTGATGCGTTGAAATGACCTTGGTTAATAGCAGGTTTAGGCCTAGTGAGAAGTAAGTGAAACTAATATAAGATGCAAGTGCATGCATTCGTACATGAATAATAGTAACCAAGATGCAAGCATAGAACCACAATGTTCCTATCAATGACCTGTGAATTAGTTTGCTTAGAATAAAGACAAGAATATGAGTAAATTGTTGTAAACCTAGAACAATCCAACATTTAAACAATCATATATAGTCTTTCTCTTCTTCTTTCAAGTCCTTTGAATATGTACATACAAGAGCAATGAGCCTAAGAACTCTCCCTTTTTTCCTTCTTTCAAGTCCTTTGAATTTGCACATACAACAGTAATGACATTGCTGATTTTATTATATATTTAAAACAATAATTTTGGAAGATTACATGTCAAAGAGAAAAGAACCAGAATAAGTAAAGGATGACAAACATGATAATTAAAGGAAGACAATGTACAGTAAAGACATGTCCCTCATTAAAGTTTTACCTTAAAAACTTAGTTTTGAGTGTATTGCATGAAATAAAACTTTTGTGCGACATGCTTTTGGAAACCCATTTAATGCGTATTGCACCTCTTTTAAGCATAGGTGTGACATGTTGTGATAGCGGAAAGTTTGAGAAAGAGCAGTGTATCACACAAAAATAAACTTTGGCACGATACGATATGGAAAAGGTTGTTGTAGAGGTAGAAAGTTTGGGGAGATGTGATATGTTGCATGAAGAAAAACTTTGTGCATATTGTAAGGAAGCACTACAAGGAGAACACTTTCTAACATAGGTTTTTGCAGAGGTTTTTAGTGTCGCAAAATTTGGAAATTTTTTCAAAAAAAACCTCCGCTACAACCTCTTCTATTAGTAGCTGATATTTTAACGGATGTTTCATATAACTAAAATTAATTGGGTGGGAGGAGGTTCCAACAATTTTTTTTTTGGTGCTTTTATTGTCAAAACACACATGTGTGCCATTAAATAAAATGCCTCGGTGCGTACCTAGACATAAAATGCACATGAACGACCTTACATAAAATGACCTGGTACGTACATAAAACAAAAAATGCACTGGTGCACCATTACACAAATTATCGGTGCGTACATAAAACAAAAAAACGCCAGTGCACCTTTACATAAAATGTCATGGTGCATACATAAAACAAAAATGCGTCGGTTCACCATTACATTAACGCCCCAGTGTGTACAAAGGATGAAAATGCACCGGTGTGTTTATAGTTATTACATCCCAGATTTCCATTTCGTGTCTATCATGATGCTTGTACAATTTGTACATGCTGGTGCATGTATTACCTTGTGCACCAAAAAGTACTGAAATATTGAATATTTGAGGTGAGATGTCGTCGTGATTCTTTGTTCCAAAGCACAAGTGCCCTTACGTTTGGACTGGACTGTTGACTGTACCTGCCCAGGGGCTAACTGCGAGTTGGTGACCTTAGTAGCCACAATCTTTAGGGTCTTACACAAGGTAACGGTGAAGGGAAGTCTCACTGTACCTGGAACAAACATTGGTCAAACTCACTTGGGCTCCTTGGAGGGTAAATCCACAATTATTGTGTGGAAGCTTGCACCAAGGCGTAAGTCTGTTAAGCAGGTCGCCAACGTAATTGATCCACTCGCTCTATCCTCGTCCCTTCCTATTTTGATCTCGCGACGTTGGATTTCATCACCAACTAGTGGTTTCATTGTGGAAAGGTTTGTTTGATTGATTGCTTCTCAGATTCATAGCACGTGTTGTTTGTTTTACTCAGTGGACCTTAGGTCGAGTTAGTATTAAGGGCGTCAACTCCTGAGAGTACCAACAGAGGAACCCCTTGTCCCAGGGAACCTTACACCTTTCCTTCTTTTGGAAACTTTGGTCCTCTGTATATTGCCACACCGAGTCTTCCAGGACTCACCATTGGATTACCAGTTTGGTTGTTCCCCACTCCGGTGATATCGAATCCTCCCAATGTTTCAACTGCACCTAATACTTTAGATGTCAGTACACCACCCACACATCAACCTCACGTCGACTTTTCTCCTTCTTCGTCCATTAAGTTTCCTTCCATTTCTCCTTCTTCGCCTTGTGAAAACTCTAAAGCAAGCAACCAGGTTGATCAAAAGAAGAATAAATGGAAAGAGAAGGAGAAGAAGAGCCCAAAAAAGACCAAAGCTCCAACAACATCTGATGTTGGATCCAAGAAACCAACTACTATTAATAGTATTGGGAGTGTTGATGAGGTCAACAAGATTAAAATGAAGAATCTGAAACCCAAATTCCCTTGCAACATTTGTAAGCATGACCACTTTCTGAGGGATTGCCCCAGTCTTATCAAGGTCTTCGAAATGTGGTCTTCCACGTCATCAACCCCTGTTGGGTATGTTGGTGATGCCCCATCAACTAGTGACGTTAAGGTTGGTAAGAAGAAGACAACTATCAAGTTTCCTTGCATGTTATGCAAAGGTGATCATTACTCTCACCTTTGTCCTCGTATGGATGAGGCTTCTTCTCTTTTGGAAAAACTTCAACTTCCAAAAGGTTATCGTAAAATTTCCCCCAACCCATCATTAGTTGATGGACTGGTCAATCCAGTTCCATCCCCAGTCAGTCTGGTTGATCAGATGGTCAATCTAGTTTCCTCCTCGATTGAACCACAAACCCAAGTAGCTGATCCAGTTCCGTCATCGATCAACCTCACTCTTCATCAAAAGAGTGTAACCCAAGTGGTCGATCCATTTTTATCCTCGGTCGATCCCACTCTCCCATTAGAGGGTGACACCAAAGTGGTCGATCTAGTTCTGCCATCGGTCGATCCCACTCCTCCCTTGAGGAGTGCCAATGTGACTGATCCAATCCCTTCCTCGGTCAGTCCCACCCTTCATCCGAAGAGTGCCAAAGTGGTTGCTCTGGTTACATCATCAGTCAATCCCACTCTTCCTCTGAAGAGTGCCAAAGTGGTTGATCCAAGTCCACCCTTGGTCGATCCTACTCTCCCTCTAGAGAGTAAACCCGATACTACCCACATTTTTCTCGTTGATACAGAATATACCATGTCGAGGGGCATTCCTCCTTCTCCTGCGAAAACCCCTCCAAGTAATGAGGCCATCCTTTTTGATTGGGGTGTGCTAACTGGACCTCGTCTTCCCTCTCACATTCCTTTCCAGATTACAGTACAGGTTTGTGGTCGGGACGTTCCTCAAACGCCGATAGATGAAGGTGCGTCTGTTAGTATTTTGTCTTATGTTGCTTAGTACACTTTGGGTTGTCCTCAACTTACGTCGGTTACACAGAATCTGTTAGCCTTTAATAGAAGAACCAACCAACCTTTAGGGACCCTTCATCAGTTTCAGGGAACTTTGGGAGGGAAAACTATCTTTATTGATGTCATGGTAGTCCGAGACCCCTTGGATTTCGCTTTACTCCTTGGGCGAGATTATGTCTATGCCATGAAAGCTATTGTGTCCACTATTTTTCATGTGATATCTTTCCCTCACGATGGAAGAATTGTGACTATTGATAAACTTTCATTCATTGTTCCTGACTGGATTACCTCCCTAAATGGTTCTTATATGCAGACAGTATTGCCCCTGCCACATGTTAATTATGTGGCATTGTCTCCAATGACTTCAACTTTCGATGATTTGGATCCGGTAGTTGACATGGTGATTTCTTCGGTAGGGATATTGGAGCCTGATCTCCTTACCCCTGTCGTGACCCTCGACATGTGTTCCTTTCAGAGTGATTATCTTCCATCCAGCGAAGATCTCTTGGAAGCCATGACCGAGTTTTGTCCCTTGACATGGTGTCCTTCCAGAGAATTATCCTCTTGGAAGCCATGATCAAGAAGAAGCCACGAGCATAGTTTCTCTTCTCTGTAGCAAGCTCGCTAAAAAATGAAACAGAGGCCATGAGCATAGTTTCTCTTCTCTGTAGAAATCTCGCTAAAAAATGAAACAGAGGCCACGAGCATAGTTCCTCTTCTCTGTAGCAAGATCGCTAAAAAATGAAATAGAGGCCACGAGCATAGTTTTCCTCTCTGTAGCAAGCTCGTTAAAAAATGAAAAAACAATCTGGGGATCGAACCTGGAACCCTGAGCATAGTTCTTTTCCTTTGCCAAGCTCGTTAAAAAATGAAATAGTCACCTCTCTTGAATCTTCTTTTCATCCACCCTTCTCCTTTTTCTCATCTAGTAGAGAAATTGGTGACAACCTCAAAGTCGATGAATGAATTGAAGCTTGGAGGGCATGTCTCCAACCTTTGATGATCATTCTAGAGTTAATCCACTAGCTTTCAAGTTGGGGGCATACCGAGCTTAGTCTTTGTTCTTTCTCGTGCTCGTAAATACATGATAATGCATTCGGGTAAACTTTTATCTCTTTTTCGGACCTGTAGGGATACACGAAAAAGGAACCCTGGAGTCGTCTTTAAGCTCTTTTCAGACTCTCTAAACATGAAAAGATTGCCGAGTGATCTTGCTTCCTTTTACACTCGTTAAAGGGTTTGAAAGGGCGTCTTTTGAGTGGTAGTTTATCTCTTTTTTGGCCTCGCGAGACTAAAATTAAGAAAAATGACAACAATGGAGTCGTCTTTAAGTCATTTTCAGACTCTCTAAATATGAAAAACCACCGAGTTTACCTTCTCTGGACTCGTTAAACAATTATACACTGAAGGGCCCATATGGGACCGAACCCTTACTTCTTCCAGTTCGTTAAACAAAGGAAGAGGGACTTACCGAAGGTGAGTTATATCGAGCATGTGTTACCCTCCTTAAGCTCGTTAAATAAAAAAGAGGTACTCATCTATTTGGATGGGGAAACAATTGAAGGAAGCAAGCCAAGCAGTTTTTGAGAACATTACCAGTAACTCTTAGAGTCGCCCTTGAACACGACACCTTGTCTTTGCGCACATATTAATCCGTTGAACCTCTGCACTGAACCAATCATCTGAGTTTTTCTTACTCCTTTGGGTCACCCGACGAAAGTCACAGTATCCATTACATCATCGTGTTTTGGTCCATGTCATGTTTCTGCTGTTGTGCCTCAGTGTTCAAGGGAAGTATCTGCCTCGAGAGTCAGCCATAAAAAATATCTTGTTTCAATACCTGTGTCAGTCCATGTTCATTTAATCTACCAATTTACATCTCTGTGTCAATTTCATGTCGTTGATGGGGGATACATCAAGGCCCTCCTTCGACGAGTCTATTCCTGTCGACTTCAACACATTATCCAGGAACTAGACTTAGAAACCAATTAGTACTTTGGGACTTGCATGCCTCAATGGAAGGCCTCCTCACATTCGACAATGGGTTTACATCATTGACCTCTGATCGGATGATTCCACAGATGTTCGACTTCATCTCATCCATTCACATTCGTTGGAATGTACTAGAGTACCTTGGGAATCATTAACATCAATGGTGACCTCCCTCGAGCTTGTTAACGATTTACATCATTGACTGGTAATCAAGTGGTTTCTGCCATGTTTGACATCAGGACATCTATTCACATGGTTAGATTCATACTACGTTGGGATCGGTAAGAAGACCCTAGGTTGAGTCATCACTCTTATATGTACTTTGCACAGGTTGCGAAGGAGTTTCTTTTGAACAATGACACATATACTGTTACATAGATCCACTTTGTATTGGTCGTGGCTATGTCTTGTCATCTCGTAGATCCATTGTGTATTCTTTGTGGCTACGATCGGTTCAGGTCATAGGAGTATAGATCCACACTGTATCCTCGGTGGCTATACCTTTTATCAATATAATTATGGATCCGCAGTGTATTTTATGGCGGCCATATCTTGCAAGTCTTTATCACCCAAGCATAGGTATGCCTGCCTTGGGTTTGAAACATGTCATAATATTTGTTGGATGTTTGTGTGCAATTTCTATCAAGTTCTCTGCGTCTATACCCTTGCTTTAAAGATTTGTAAAGTGTTTCATCCATCATTCTCTCTTCTGACCTCACACTTTAGGGGGCATTCTGTTACACATGAAAATTGCACACCTAGGTACCTCGCCCTAAGTGTCGTAAAGTGTCATATAAGTGTCTCATACACCTTGACACCATGGAATAACCTATGTCACAATCCCTAGTCAATGTGGAGGAGGGATATATTACATGAAGGCAAAAATACCAAGTACACATGAATTATTATTAATATTCATGGAAAATAAATTGATTAAGTGTGAGAATCAAGTGCACATGAATTATTATTAATATCCATGAAAAAGAAAGTAATTAAGTGTGAGGATCCACCTTACATTTGGTTTCCTATTTTTTAGGGAAGGTGGAGGATCTCATGGATGGTTGAAATATTTCCTCCTTAAAATACTTGAGAGATATTTCCTCCCCAAAATCCTTAAGAGATATTTTCTCCCTAAATATCTTAGAGATCCCTTTTTTAGTGGATCTGATGAGAGATCCTCTCCATGGTGGTTAAGTCTCCAAATCCTATATAATGAGGGATTTCCATGGAGGAGGAGGGAGATAGAGGAGTTTAGAGATACCAAACTTATGATCTCATGAGAAGTGGAGGGAGAGTATTGTGAAGCATCTAACTTATGATCTCATGAGGAAGATGTCATTTGGAACATCAACATTCCGTGCGTGGACTGTTTAAGCAAGGGTTTGGACAAGGAGAGCTTGATGAAGCTGTTGCACTCACATTTATGGCTGTAAGTATTCTTCATTGTTGTTCTCATTAATACAATCAATGCTTGGCCCGTTTCTTTCAAATTTGTACTTGTTTCATATAAGTTTGTCTGCAGTAGATGGATCTATGTTTTAGCTAATCTCAGTAGAGTAGGAAGTTTTTTGTACTTTTGTTTGTCTTGCAGGACCTACCAAGGAGCTCAAGATCGAACCTCATCCTGGACCTTGCAGGGACAAACGACGTTCATAAGGTACATACCTTCCTCCTTCTCTTTTGTTCATTAGCTTGATTAGATCTAAAAGGAAGTCAGTGTCCATGTTAAGCACCTTCTGTCTTAGAGTTAAAGGTCTAGCTCTCAAGAGGAAGTCTACCTGTTCGCAGGGAGATATTCCTACAACAGTTTCAAATTTTCATAATCTTCCTGAAAAACGAAAAAAAAAACACAATAATTATTTTTTAAATGGACATGAAAGTTTTATAGAAAAACAAGTTAATTTGGTAAGTATTGGAACATATTATAGAAAAACATGTTTACGAGTAATACTTTTTAAATGATTCTTTTTTGTTATTGTAAGTTTTTGCTATTGCAAGTCTCACGAGTCTCATTGACCATTGCTCCAGAAACGATTCTTGTAGTGTATGTATAACGTGATTCTTAGTCATTGGATTGTTTTTTGTATTTTAAGGGGAAATTGTATCTGTACGTTCTTTCCACTATATCCATCAAAGCTCTGTAAAACAATTTTCCCCTCTCATTAACTTTAAGCACCACTCTAAATGCACTGATGACCAAGGCGTCGTCATCATTTACATCCTTAAGATTTTTTTTTTCTCTTAGGACGAGATTTCATTCCCTTGCTATCAGTCTCTGCATAACATTAAAAAAATGTGAAATCGAGTGTTTAAAACTTGTTAGCAATTAATGTTAAGAAATTCATTTTCAGTAAAAAGTCAAAGAAAAACTTAATCTTGATTACTTTTCGATCCACCTTTTTCCTCTCTTTGCAACATTTCCATAAAGCTTTTACGCTCTTTTGCACTCAGATTGTGAAAAATCTTATAGAGTTTCTTCAAGTTTTTTCTCTGCATGACACACATTAACCAATACACATCATTAATTTAAACTTACAAATATTTCAAATATATTAAATTTTTAATAAAACTTAAAGAACTTGCCTCCATCTCTTCTTGGGATGAGTTACCATTACGCTCATTGCAATAAGATGCTTTCTTTGAACTTCTATTTGCCATCTTGATAAAAATAACCAGTAATAATCAGAAATATAAATTATGATTTTTTTATACAATCTAGTATTTTGGTGCACGTCATTAAACATAACGCCCCAGGGTGTCAAACATATACACGCACTAGTGCGTACTATTAGTCATTACACACTGCTAACTTGTACACATATGATATGAAAATCAATATTATTTATTTTTTCGACCAATCAATGTTTTTCACAAATATATGCGCCCCGATGTGCTTTTCTATATACTGAGCACTGAGTTACTACCTCTGTGTAATGTGCACCAATGTGATTTTCTTGTACATTGCACATCACATAATTTTTTTTTGATAAAATTATTGACAATGATATGGTTGACTGGGTTTGAGATCCGATGCAATGAGTGGTACCATTGCAATAGATACCAAACATCCCATATGCAACTAAATAAACCCTATAAAAATCTATTTCTTAAAAACATAAACCCTATAAAATTCTATTGCTTAAAAAAATAGGGGAACCAAAGAAAACAACAAGAAAGCTAAGGCTTCCAATACTGAAGGTAACTATGAAACCCTTTTTTTTTTAACATGCATTGAAAATAGTTTGAATCAAACAGGGAAAGATTGAAATGATCAGTAGAATGAAATCACATACCTGAAATTTATTCTCTGTAGATTTGTATGTGCCCTACGGATCCCTTCCAATTTTGGCTCTTCAAAAGAATCTACCCACTCCAAAGTCTTTCGTGGTAAATCTCTCTTCCAAAAATCTTCCCTCTAAATTCTGCCAAAAAAATAAAATAATGAATAGTATTTTAATTTATAAACAAATACATTTCAAAAAATGAAATTCCCTCTCTTTTTTCGTTGTGTTGTTTCACTGTATATACTGTACCGGTGTGCTTGTAGCGTACCGATACACTTTTGTAACAACCCACTCTACTGAGCCCACTTTTATTGACTTATTCTTTGAGGACACTTACGTGCAAGTGATCCAGTTATGGTACATTCTGATTTTGTTTCGATTATGGATTTTACATGATGATTATGGGATGTAACTTGTTGTTAAATTGATGTATATGTATTGATAGATGTTATTGGCAAGTTTTTCTGAGTGTGCAGGACAATTGATAGGTTATGGATGCAAATGGCATCAATGGACTTCCTTGGACTCTGGATTGAGTCAGGGAGTGGATTGTATTTGTTTGAGTATTTCATTTTTTGCACATATGACAGATGATTGATTTCAGTATGATTGATGTATATAGATTATTGACACTGTTTTTGTCAGTGGATGCAGGCTTGACGATGCTTGCTAATCTGACTCACATAAAGAGTAAAGGGGCCATGCACATAAACCAGACATTGAGGGAGAGGTGTGGTAATGTCCCTGTCATCCTACTAGCACTATCGTCGTGGATGGAATTGTAGGTTAACGATTACCTGGTTTGAGTGGTGCACGATGTCATGAGGGAAGACTGAGACAATCACTCACGAAGATTTCTAGGGGGTGCGCAATAATGAAAAATCCTTATTCCTTAGAAGCCCTTAGTTTCTCACAAGGTCGATCGAATGGAGTGTTGACTCCAAAGGGACGGACAAACTTCCAAAACCAGTCTAAAGCGAGCGGCATCCTTGGAGCATGGAGGTGTGTCTTGAAGGGCACGTTGCGTAATTAAAAACTTGAGTCAACAAATTTAGGTGGCCTAGAAAACATTGAAGTGATTAGACCTTGTTAGAATAAAATAATTAATTGAATAGTAAATTATTAATTATAAGCCTAACAAAAGTCTAAGCCTAAGTCAAAGTTTAATTAAGGGAACAATTAAAAATATTAAATAAATTAAAAGAATTGAGATAAATCAAATTCTAGGAAAATTGAGTAAAATCTAAAGTTTGGATAAAATGCACATGTGTGCATGAAATTAATAAATTGGATTTTTAAAATGGAAGAAATAATAATATGAGAGAATAGGTGTACACATAGAATGATATCTAGAGTCAAGCTACCACTAGTCTAACTAGAAGAAGACTCCTAATCCAACTTTAACTAAGATCTAGTTAGGAGACGCTCATTAAATGAAAATTTGGGGAACAAAGGGACAACTAAGAGCGAAAATAGGAACACATTGGGGAATGTGAGGGAATTTTGACTTTTTAAATAAAATACAAATGTTAATTACTTGTGAAACTTGGGGAGAGGGTGACAAGTGTGTTGGTGAATAATCATAATTAAACAAATCTAAAAAAAGTTAATTAATTTTGCATGAGGACATGTGTCAGTAAAGAAATTTCTATAAAACAAATGGTGTAGAAGGGAATTGGATATGATTTTTTTTGGTAATGTTATGCTGCCAAATTTTTGTGGACTATGTTTTACTTGTGAGAGTTGGAATACCAAGATTGTAGAAAGAGTGGATGCTCTACCTTGTGAGGCAAGCCTTGGAGCTATTGTTTGTTGGTTTCTTGTGCGTGTCCCCTTTGCGGCTCGGGGGCTAAGGGGGAAGAAGAGTACCGCTAGCATTGGCTAGGAGGTACCGATGAAGTTGTTCGATTAGCAAGCTATAGGACGTGGCACAAACATTCTGTTGGAGATCGACATCACATTTCAACACTCACTCTGTTATAGTATTTAATATTGTTATCAATCAGTTATAGAACTCTCATTGTAAAATTATTGGTTCAAATTTTTGTAAAAGATTTGGTATAATGATCATGAAATTTTTTGATTAGTAATAGTATTGGATTCATTTTTACCCACGTTTTCAAAAAGATTGTTAGTATCAGACAAGATATTTTGGTGCAGATTTAAACCGTTTCCTTTTCCTTTACCAATATCCATACTGAAATTTAAATTTTATTATCAATCCATTGAAGAATTGTTGTTTCCTTAGTCGAATGCCATATTCGAGTTATTAGCTGGTTTCAGATAATAGAGTAAATTTTTAGGGAATTAATCATCCCTATAGATTGAAATTGATTTTAAACTTTGGAATTTGACCTCACATTGCTCATGGAAATTTACGTAGACTATCGAGATTTTAATGGAAAAGACTGGTCCTGTAGGTTCTAGTTTTACGCATACATTTGTTAGTTTTAAAAGAGTTTACCTTAGTAGAAATTTTTAAAATCTCATTGAATAAGTGGAAAACCACGAGTTGAAGCTTAAGCAATAGTTCTTGGAGAGATTCAGTCGATATCTTGTAGTGTTGATGAAATACACTTGTCATATTCCTTGAGCCAAGAATGTTTGACTTACCTTACGTATTCATTTCGTGTTATCCTCTAATGAACGGATAACAGAATCGATGGTGGAAGGATGAACTGTAAAGCATTATTTCCAAATCCCAATCTATATGTTTATACATTGAAGTTATTTGACATGTTTGTGCGTGTCACCATCAAATAAAAATCCACAAAGAACTAAAATGACTAATGAAAACTACAGAGTAATTGCACTTTAAGTAGACTTTTCATAGCTTCAACCGAGAATGATAATTTTTACACTATCCTTTTTAAAAAAAAAGGGACTTGCTCAATTTAGATTTGGAGTCAAAATATTTATATCAGACAACAAATTAAGTGAATAAGATTCAGGATTTAGATTTTAAAACATTGTTGAATAGATTCCATGTTAGCAAAATCTCTCTTCTAGTGTAAATCAAAGTTTAATATTGTGGAAGTTAGTCTCTGGAAATAAAGTTATCTTCTAGGAATCGACCCTTCTCAACCGCATCTCTGTTCTTGAAACACATCCTAGATCACTGGGCATCGATCAGTGGTCACGTATTTGGCGATCTTAGATGTTTTCTTCCCGTCTCATTCTGAGGTTTATCTACGTAGTACCAACTAAAACAAGCTTTGTTTTCCTCTTCTACGCTAGCGTGCATCATTATTATTAGTAGTAGGATTATGTTACTTATAAATATCCTTAGATCCACTGGCAGTTTTAGATCTGTGTGTTACTGTTTATTAATTTTAGCAATTAATGTATTTACACAATGAGATAAAACCATTGTAAAGGTAATATTGGGTCGTTGCACTTGGACCTTAATTTCTTCTAAACTAGGATTATCGATCGTCGTTTAAACTTTGGCCAGGTGCATGGTTTACTGTACCCCACTGATTCTACCATGGTGTGTAGGTTAAAATGTTTACAAATACTTATAGTTGCAGTTATGTTAAGTTTCAAAATAATAGAGATGACGACTGTAATAAGTTAAGAATACTTGGTTTTAAATATTATACTAATTCAAGCATTAACACGAACCCTAAGCGAGAAACCTAACTAGGGTTTTAGCCACGAACCTTGCGTGCGCCACCCTGATCTTGCTGCTGCGGCCATGGAGGTCGAGGGAGGGGGGCCTACAGGCCCCTCTTACAACTCTGTCACTGCTAAGGAGCAAGGCTCCACACATTTCAAACGATCGACCTTCGAACTTTCGGCTGGAATGCAACAAATCATATGGGAGGAAGAGATGCTGAAGGAGAAACCGATGGAAATAGACCCGTAATGTAATCACCCAAAAACTGCTCTCACTTAGGAACCAGGCAAATGTATCCTGTAGGCCCTGATCGCTCTGAAATATATCATCAGCTCTCCAAGAATAGAAGACTAAAAACAATACATGATGGATTTCTCCCTAATAGGGAAATTTATGGGGTTATGGCCTTCGGAAAAGGACTTAGTTAAATGGATTCAGTACTGGTCGAGGCCCAAGGGCCACTATGACCTCCAACTTGGATCAAAAGGCTTCTTCACTATCATCTTGCACAACCTGGAGGACAGAAACAAAATCTTTGAAGGAGGGTCGTACTTTTACAACTCGGTAGGTCTTTTCCTCCGTTTCTGGATGGAAAGGTTCAACCCTGAGAAGGAAGATTTCACACACACCCCGGTCTGGTTGAGGCTCTATTCACTCCCACAAGAATTTTGGCTGGAAGAAATTCTTGCAGGAATCAGCAACACCATTGGCATCTATGTCAAAGCCTTAGAGGCAACAAAACAACGAAGGTAAACCACCTATGCCCAAATATGTTTCTATTTGAATATCTCCAAACCTCTCCCCAGAGCCATTACCCTAGATTATCAAGACAACGAATGGTCCCAAACCCTAGACTATGAGCACATCCCATTTCGCTGTCGGAAATTCCACGAGCATGGTCACCTCTTCTGTGAATGCCCTTTAAATAACCCCACCAAAACCAATCTGGAAGATCCTGACAAATCTAAGGATGGATTTACCCAAGTCATGGGTCGACACAGGCATTAGGCCAAAGAAGCCCCCCCCCCAAGCCTCCCCTGGACCCTCAACCAAGAACTCTTTCGAAGCCATTCAAACCCTGTCAGATATCCCCACCACTCCCATCGAACCCCTGACAAATTCTGCAATCCCTGCGACCGACCAAGGCTCCTCAAACCCCGTCCCCTCAGCCCAGGTTCTTCCCAAATCCCCCTGTCACAGGCTTCCCTTCCTGCAAACCTTGGACCAAAAATTGGGGACCCAGACATAGATCTGGAACATCAAGAGCTAGCAGGTATTGATATGGCGCATCTGGAGCAAGCTTACCACAAACAACAACTGTATACCATACCACCGGATCCGTTGTGCAAGGTCCACAAAGTCTTTCTCAACTCATTTACAGAAGGATCAACCTGCGCTAACAAGAATCTCGGAATATAAAAAGGTAACTCGAAGGATCAATGCAAACCAACAAAAGATGAGAAAAAAAGAGAAAAAAAACCAAAACATCAACTCATTCAAGATGTGGGTAACTTCCTTGTAAACTTGGGTCAGATAAATCTGATCTCAGACAACTTTCCTCCCATCCAACCCTCGCTGTCCTCATGAAGATGCTATCTTGGAATATAAGGGGCCTCAACGCAAGAAGCAAACAAGGCTTGCTTCGAGAAAGAATTATGAAGGAACAACCAGACATACTACTATTGCAGGAAACTAAATGTGCGGGAAAGGAAGCCTCGCTTATTCTTCAAAAATGCTGGAAGCAAGCTAATTAGGTTGAATTCGATGCTAAGGGGGCATCGGGTGGGATAGCTATGCTCTGGAATCCAACTACAGTTTTGCTGGATGGATTCTTCTCCACCAACTGGACCATCACAACCTCCTTTCATCTCATTGGTTCAAACAAACACAACTTCATCACGAATGTCTACGGACCCACAAGACGGGGAGACAAGGAAGCCTTCATCCAACATTTAGATTGGATTTCCAATCACATCGCCCCCCAACAATGGATCCTAGGGGGGCGATTTCAATATGATAACAGGCCTGGAGGAAAAAAAGGGGGGCACGCTCACGCTGGGAAACGACAACGAGCATTTCAACCAATTCATTGGCCTTTTGAATCTCATTGATGTAGAAACAAGCAATGACCCCTTCACCTGGTCCAATAGATGCTTGGGGGTCAACATGTCTCCAATAGATTAGACCGTTTTATAATTTCAGAAGCCATCATGTTGGATGGTTTGGCTTGGAATGCTACGTTAGTCAACATGCCAGGTTCAGATAATTGGTCGATTCTCTTATCAATAAACATCAGTGGCACCCCAGACATAAAACCTTTCCGCTTTGAAAAATTCTGGTTGACGCACCCAGATTTCCAAGCTAACATCAAGCTCTGGTGGGAAGAACCAGCTATCCCAACAGGGACCCCTATGTACAGATTTCAATAGAGGCTAAAAAATCTCAAACAACATCTGAAATATTGGAATAAGTCCACTTTCGGCAACATCTTTCACGCTCAGGAAATTCTCAATCAGCAAATGCAAAGCCTCCAACAACATATCAGATCTCAAGGCCTCACTAACTCCTTAAAGGAGCAAGAGGCTCTACTAAACAACCAGTTGGCAGAAAGATGGGTGCAAGAAGAAATCCTCTGGAGACAGAGATCTCGCATCCAATGGTTGAAAGAGGGGGAAAAAACTCCAAATTTTTTCACAGATATATGCTCCAGTGGTGACAAACAAATCGCATTACTCACCTGTTCTCAAAACAAGGAACATAAATTCAACAACACACAAATATAGAAAAGGAAATACTCTCTTAGTACAAAAACCTTCTTAAGGAACCCCCCATATATCGATCACTTGCAATTGATTCTATCCTCAAGAATATCCCTAAGGAGGTCACTAAAGAGCAGAACGGGGTTCTTATGAGACCTATCACTCAGGAGGAAGTCGATCAAGCTCTTAGGGATACCCCGCTGGGCAAGGCTCCTAGGCTGAATGAGTTTACTTCAGACTTCTTACACAATTGCTGGAGCATCATCCATGAAGACGTTTGGGAAATCGTCGAGGACTCTAGAAGATCTGGGTAGGTCCTCCAAGCCCTCAATGCAACCTTTCTCACTCTCATTCCCAAAGAGAACAACACTACTTCCCCTTCGCACTTCCGACCTATTGCACTCTGCAATGTCATTTACAAGCTCCTAACGAAGATCATCCCAACATGCTTTAAACTAATACGACCTTTCATTATTTCTCTGGAACAATCAGGCTATGTGGAGGGCAGACAGATTCTGGATAGTGTTATCTTGGCTCACGAAGTAATCCACTCGCTTCATACGACCAAGTCTCAAGGTATGCTTCTAAAACTGGATCTCTCTAAATCCTTTGATAAACTAAGATGGAACTACTTGAATTCAACCCTCCTTGCCTTTGGTTTTGATCCCTCATGGGTCTCCTGGATTGTCAACCTCACATCGTTAGCCCTGTTTTCCATCTTGATCAATGTCGTCCCATCCAAACCTTTCTCCCCCTTTAGAGGAATAAGGCAAGGGGACCCTCTCTCACCATTCCTCTTCATTATTATGGCGGAAGGGATGAGTCGAGCCATCAAAGCAACCATTACCGATCACTCCCTCTCTGGTCTCACCCCTCACGAAATTTCTCCCCCCATATCCCACAGTCAATTCGTGGACAACATACTCATAATGGGGGTACCCACAGTTCGAGAAGCCCTTCGCATCAGATCTATCATCAACATTTTCTGCGAAGCTTTGGGCATGGTAGTTAATCTCTCCAAATCTCAAATCTTCTTCTTCAATACGCCCATCCATATCCAACACCATATTACACAGTTACTGGGGTTTACCCGCAACATCCTTCCCTCCAAATAACTGGGCATCCCCCTTACTGATAACCCATTAAGAAATACATCCAGGGACTCCTTTCTTTCCATCTTTTGAAAGAAACTTTCCCTGTGGTCCTTCCGCTCCCTCAATATTCCTAGTCACCTCATCCTCCTCAAATCCATCCTACAAGCCCTTTCAATCTACGTCTTCTGAGCTCTAGCTACCCAAAACTTTATCCTCAACACCTTAAGGAGTATTCAAAGGAGATTCCTTTGGCAGGGAACCAAAGAAGGATGCAAATTGACTATGGTTAGCTGGAAAAAAATTCTACAAACCAAAGAAGGCAGGGGGCCTCGACCTCAGAGACCCAACTCTTCTCAACAAGGTCCTCAGTGCAAAAATTTGGTGGAGATGGTTAAAAAGACCGCAAGACCTTTGGGCGTGCCTTTGGAGGAAAAAATACACCCCAACCATCCTATAAAGGGAGTTCATCAGGTGGAATGGTTAGAGCCCTGGCTCTCTCTCATTTGGAATGTGGCTAGGAACAACAAGGCACTCATAACAAATCACTCTTTCTGGGAACTACAGAGTGGGACTTCAACCCTCTTTTGGAGTGAATATTGGCAACAACTTCTAGCCCTGAACTCTGAACCCACTATAAGCACCTTCATTCCCTTCATGACAGAAGCAGGCCTCTGCAAAGTGTCAGATTTCTGGAATCCAGAAGTTACAAGAAACACCTGGCACAAAGGGAAAAACTCCCATGAAGATTTGAACATCCCCTGTGAAATAAACATCCAACCTTTGCTGGACCACTTCAATTCAAGGAAAATCTTAAGTCAACAAGGGGATGACATCCTTAGATGGGGACATACCACGACCAGAACCTTCAACATTCAAGAAGCTTACTACCTAAGAGCAGGCCATAGATCCCTACCAAAAGAAGAGGTATGGGGAAAAATCTGGGGAGCAAAGTTATGGCCAAAAATTAGCACCTTCCTTTAGTTAGCTGCGCATAACAACATTCTCACCTGGGATAACTTAAGGAAAATAGGCTTCATCGGTTTTTTCTGGTGTCAGTTATGCGGTACAGAGGAGGAAACTCAAAACCATCTCCTCAATATGTGCTCATATAGTCGTGCATTTGGGATCATAGCGCTAGCATCATGAGAATCACAGATAGGAACCGTACATGCACCCGAGAGACAATCGAGGGCTAGTGAGAATCAACTTTTCAATCCCCCATCCTTAACATAATTTGGCAGCTTTTACCAGGATTCATTCTATGGAAAATCTGGAAGGAACATAATCAACGAATTTTTAATTTGGCCTCCAGGAATTAGCAAGAAGTTTGGACTACAATCCATTCCAATATCAAAGAAACAATCTATTTGCACCCTTGGACGGACCAAGATTTAAATTGCCTAGTGAATGAGCGTCTCATCCTTAATTCTTGGTAACTCAATTTCCCTCCCCTCCCCGCAGGCCCCTCTACAATCATAAGTCGTAAGACCAACCCCACCCAATGGGAGGCTCCGCAAAAAGGCCGCCACAAATTAAATTTCGATGGATCCTCCAAAGGAAATTCGGGACTTGCAGGATATGGAGTAGTCATTCACAACAACAAAGGGGAAATCCTCCACATCATCATCGGGAATCTAGGGCACAACACCAACAATGCTGCAGAAATCTAGGAACTCCTCAGCAGTTTGCAAGCAACCAAAGATCAAGGGCTTTCCTCCATCATAGTAGAAGGTGATTTGCAGATTGTCATTAATCTCCTCTCTCATCTCCTCAATGGTGTGGACCTGGAGAAAACATCCCCCAGTTGGAGACTTTTGAACGGGCTATTCAAAACAAATCTATTTTCCAGCCTCAATGGGTAATTCTTCCCTCCCATGTTCGAAGAACAACCAATCAAGTTGTTGATATGTTGGCAAATTATGGGGTAGATTTGCAAGAGGGAGACTTCTCGTGCTCTCCCACCTCTTCTTCTACCCATCCCACAATGATCGCTTGCAGAAACATAGCCAAAACAAGGACCAACCCCCAGATGGGGTGTTTTCGGGCTCAACACGTGGACAGACAAAGGGGAGGCCATCTGGCTAGACGTCCTGCCACCTGGAGCCAGCTCAGACGTGCCCCCCCGCTACCATCACCTCATGGGATTAAATCCCTCATCGTCGTTCTTCATACCTCACTCAAGGCCAACCTGCAACATGCTCATGACGCTTCACTTCGTGGGAGATTTCATGGTGGTGGGCAGGACGCCTCCGCAGTCCCATCAACAACTCAACAATGAAGCTTCTAAGCCAGAGCCTAGGTGCGTCAAAACCCATTTTCTCCTTCGGCCTCCACATTCTCAGCTCTCCATGGTTTTTGATTTCATCCTTTCTTCCTGGTGCGAGCTCCACTCACCCTCCTGGATTTCTAGTTCCTGCTTCTCTCTATAGTTATTGCTGAACCTATGGGTCTAGCTGGTTTGGACCAACCTCTTACACTTTCTCCGCGCTTTCCTTTCCTGGTTGCCTGGGGCCAACTCCATGCCTCATCTTAGGGGAAAATCCAAAAGGGGGGCGACCTGGTATGCGACCAAAGGAAGGGTTGCACGTGACTGTGGTTCTCCCCAAGAAACCGATGACATCCCCAACTTGAATCCCATTGAAGCTCCCACTCCTGCCCAACCAACCCGTGAAAGTACCCCAAACCTCTCCCCGCTCTCGAATCCTTATGCTTGTTGAATTGAATGGTTTGACAACTTCGACAATTCGCTTGGTGTCGCTCCTCCTCCCCCCTCCCCTCCTCGTCGCCCTCCACCTCCGCCTTCTCCCCCTCGCCACTCTCCTCCTCCGCCTCCAGTGACATCCTCTGCTCCTCTCACTTTAGCCCCCTCCTCTACTTGTCCCTCCTCCTCCTCCGACTCTCCATTGTCCCCCCCGCTCCCTTAAACTTGTGTCAGGTGTGTAGATAGAGCAGCTCTCGAGGAATCCTTGGACGACCTCAAGCATGGTTTAAGGGATGTCAAGACTGCCTTATTCGAGCTGCAAAGCAAGGAATCAAAGCGTTGGACCCGCGTGGACCTCACGATGTCTTTCTTATAGGACCTATGACAAGCCATCTCAGACATAGATAGGCTCGACAAAGATAATTTGCAGGTGCGCCAAGCTTTCGCTAGGCCAAGGTTCGATCCTGGAATTAGTTAATTATGCTTCTGGTTTATGTTTTTTGTTTTGTTTCTGTAGCCATGAGAGGTCGGCCAGCTCTGGGGGGTTTGGTCTTAGTTTTTTCTTCTTAATTTAGCACTCAGAATTATGCCCTGTGTGGCACCGTAGTTTTATCTTTCTGCAAGTTTTACATATATATTTTGAACAAGTGGCAGTTGTGGTTTCCCACTAAGGCACTGCTGCCACGTTTGAACATACAAGATAGACAAATGTAATTTCTTTCTTTTGCACGCTCTAATATAATTTTCCAACTTACAAAAAAAAAAAGAAAAAAGTTAAGAATACTTAATCGTTTCATCCAATTGAAACAATTTACTCAACTTTTTATTCTAACCAGATGGGTGGTTGTTTGTTTAGAACTACACATTTCTTTTCTACGCTAATAATAAATTAATGTGATTCTACTACAATTTTAAAAATGGAAAAATATTATGAACTGTAGCCGTATTCAACTCTTTAATTGTATCATTTTATGAACAAATCATAGAGGACAATAAATGTTAATAAATTTGGAAATAATGAAATAATTCCTTAATTAATGTTGTGAAATAATTATATTACTTAATAATTGCAGGGGTGTCTGCGAATCTTTTTATATGTATTTAAGATTTCTTATAAAATAATGTAGTAATTAACGAATAGTGTGGCAATTTGGACAATTTAGTGTGTTTAAAACGAATGGTTGTATTTATTATGATCATTGTGGTTTAAAAGAAGTGTCGAAGGGTTATCCTTGATGTAGTATATCTATTACTATAAGACGTTGTGTTATCATTAAGTTTATATATAAGGGATTTTCACCTTCTATTGTTGGTAATAGAATGTTATAATATTGTTTCCTTTGTTGTGTTTCCCTTGGAACTTTTACACATTGTTTCCTTGAGAGAGAATAGTGGAAAGTATTCTTAGATAAACCTTATTAAATACTTATACAATATTGCATTGTATGGGACCTTTACATATTGTTGATAGAGAATTGAACAAAGCATGGGTACTTTATATTCCAGTATGAATGATTACTTAATATAATTTTTTTTGGTAATAATGATAGCCATGAGGTTGAATAATGAAACTAATACAAATATTGTTTGGAATGTTAAATTCTTCTAGTGAATTTTTAGTCTTGATAGTGGACTAGTTGTGGTTGTGGGAGTAGACACATTCATGTTCTTCAGAATAGTTGCCAGTCTTGAGATCTTAAGTGGTCAAAATAGATCAGATGAATCTTGGACTTGTGCATCGATTATGTGTCTTGAAGGTCCTAACCTTGCAGGGTAGGTTGGGCGAGTAGACTTGTTGATTTAAATTCTTTGTGTGATCTGATGATATAATCGTTACACTTTGAATATTGACTTGATGTAGATTTGAAGTTGAGTAAGAATAATCCCTTGTTTATTGATAAATCATTAATCGTTGTTTCTTATAATTAGATTGCATTGCAATGTTCGTATTTGATTTTTCTTAATATAATTTTAAGCAATTTTTTTTTTATACTACTTGTTGTAGTCGCTCACTTTTATGTTGTGCACGTAGGGGATGTTTCAACTTTGTAGCACACTGGTACACTTTGTATGTAAAAAAAAATAGTAAACTATATATTTAAAAAAATAAAATTTTCATCAAATCGGTGCACCGCATAGAGTAATGCACCCTAGTGTGGATATATGTAAAAACACATTGATACCAATTTTATCAACAAAATAGAAATGCAAACATCCACAATTAAAATTTACGAATATTTTGCTTTGCAGAGGTTTTAATAGAGGTCACGGTTCAATGCATTTCATAGTGTAGCGCATTGGTACGTTCTATATATATCGACACACCGACGCGTAAGAAAATAATTAAAAGCACTAATAAATATTAATATTAAATTCATGCACATATTGATGATGGTTTTGGCTCAAATGCAAGAAAAAGAAGGTTATGATATCAAATGACCAATACTTCATATTCCAACTCATTCCATATTGTTTCAAGTTTGTCAAATTTTCCCACATCGTTTGAAGTAAGTCTATATTTTATTTATAATTCGTTTATCTGATTGAAGTTATGCCATTTATGCACGTGCATTGGAATAATTGTTCATTGAATTTTGTAGGAACATAAATCAAGATCGATTTCAGATGAGCAATATATTCCACTAGTGCAAAAATTTCGCAAGCTGTTATCAGGAGAAAGATACCACAAGAAAATGTTTGATGAAAATGGACAATTGCTTTACCCCGCCAATTGTAACATGCCATCTTCTAGTAACCTACAACCTAGGTCAACGGTATTACACCATGAATTGGATCTCTTTTATGACATGCCAATGGTATGTGGTTGTTCAAAATGTAAAGGGTTGAAGAAGAACCCTCGACGTGTCACATTGTCCCATTATATTAATAATCGACTACCCAAAGTTGATGGTTTAATACCTCCCACTGCGGTTAAGAATCTAATAAGTGATATAGAAAAGACACGTATGAACTCTTCCATGTGATCCTTTTTTGAAAAGTTGGAAGCCAGATCAACTACGTTTCGTCCTAAATTGGCCAACTTGTCTCCTTCTATTGAGTCAATGGAGAGTTCTTATAGTGAGCCAAAGTATGCTATCAATACTACCCAAAACATCACTACTAGGAGATCCAAAAAGTTGTATGAGCTAAGAGAAAAAATTTCCAAGTACACACCAAAGTCTGTTCAATTGTTGGAAGGTAGGGATGCCTTCCCTCTTCCTATCCATCCACAAAGTAAATACAAAACTTGTTACAACCGAGATTTGTATGGTGCTTGACCGTCTTCCATACCTATGCCCGATGTTGGAACCAAATTCTCTTTTTGTGTTAGTAGTTATATGATTTCCACATCTAAAATAGATGTCGAAAATCTTTGGTTATTTATCCTTTCACATGTATCGGTTCCTCCCAAACAATCAGTGGAACTTATGCCATTTTGTGGTCCTCTTTACAGTTGGTTTGATTACTTGAATATTTTCAAATACAAACATATCATTTCCATGTATAGTATATGCATGAATGATTACATTTCTAGAAACATTAATAGGAAAAACTTGTTATATATTGACGGTCATCCACAAACTCATGGGAATATCACAGGGTTCATAAATAGTTGCAGGGCCTCATTATTTAGTGCAAATTGTTCCTTTGAGGAACACTCCAATGATACATA
>ML828239.1:0-22027 GCA_009831015.1 Picea engelmannii
ATGTATATATATACATATGTATATATATATGTATATGTATATGTATATGTATATGTATATGTATATGTATATATATATATATATATATATATATAAATTCTAATATGTATTTTGAAACAAGTAAGGACATTTTGGAATACTGTTGATACTTTCCACTTTCCACTGAGGTTAGAAATGTCAAGGAATTCAAGAGGCTAGGATTGGTAGGGCCATCCATAGATATACATATGACCCTATATAAAATGAGTGGCTTTAGGAATATAAGGTAGGGAAACATAAGCCATGCGAGAGTTGACTAGAGACAACATCTGCCCTTTTAACTTGTCCTTACGTTTTTCGAATCTGTTGTTCGTAAAGAAAGAGAGTTAATGTCCCTAACAACTTTTTTTTTTATTTGGTAAATTTGGGGAATATTACATATGGTATCAGAGAAAAGGTTACAACACTTGGACCTTAAACATGGCCAAAAGTATCTGCTTAACACATATTTCTGTTTTATGAAAAACTAACAAAACAATTACTGCTACAAATAGAAAAAAAAATTATTTCTATTGTAAATCATGGCAGCATAGAATGAAGCAGAGATCGGACTCGAGGAGAATCCTGAGCAAAGGCCTCCTGAAGAACAAAGGAAAAAAAGTGATGGAAGTTCACCTATTGAGGTTCTGGAAACTATGAGAAATCTCATTGTGGAACTGCAAGTTTTCAAAGCAGATAATGAGAAGCTGAAAAAAGAACAACAAGAACAACACGAAATAAATGAAGTTCTTCTATGAAGCATAGTGACAAAGAAGATCCCAAAGGACAATAATTAGGAAGAAGAGGTCAGTAAAAGGACCTCCAAGAATTCTGGTCCTGAAGCAGAAAAATGGGACAACTCTTCCGAAGGTACAACTTCAACAGAGGATAAAATGAAAGCAGGAAGAAAAAGGAAACATGTGGACCATCTTGAGGGAGAGTTTAAGAAAATCAAACCGTCTACCTTTGACGGGGAATCGAGAACAGGGGAGGAGGCTGACGCATGATTATTGGGCATTAAAAGGTATTTCCAGATATACAACTATTCCAACAATATGAAGGTCAGAATGACCATCTATAATCTAAAAGGAAAAGCTAGTATATGGTGGCAGGACCCGAAGTTGGACAAGGGCCTAAAGAAAAAACAGATGGAATGTTCAGATTTTAAGAAATAATTTAAGAAACAATATCTATCTAAAAGTTATTATGAAAGAAAAACCAAAGAGTTTTATGAGCTATGACTCAGTCAAATGGCTATGGATGAATTGATAAATAAATTCCTGGAATTATTAAGGTTCGTGCCTTATATCTGGGAGGACAAAGTAAAAATCTAGTGGTTCCTAAGATGTTTACCACAATCCTATAAGGACAAAATCGAATTCGACAACCCCAATTCCTTGAGTGAAGTTTTCTGAAAGGCCCGAATGTGTTACAATCAATACAAACAACGATCGAAATTTTCCAAGGGATGGAAGGACAAGAAACAAGATCAAATGAACTAGTGGAAGAAGGGATATCAACCAACCCCTTTCAGGAACGCAACAAAGAGTTTTCCAATGGAATATTTTCACATCGATAACCAGAACACACAAGGAGGTGGTAAACCAATCAATCTGGGTGCAAAGAAGTTTGGGGACAACCCCAGGGAACCGTTAAAATGTTGGGAATGTGGAGAACCTCACTTAAGGAGGAAATGTCCATGTTTGACTTCAACATCCAGGACTGTGGTTCACAACCTACATGAAGCCTCCATGGTGGGACGTGTGGGCAGAAGTTTACATCGGATCAATGAAGCTGTGGATGGCCGACAAGTTGACCACCAGTCCACTGTAGTAGAAATTGAAGGTAAAATTTACAATACTCGTATTTCTGTTTTAATTTATCCTAGAGCTATGTTGAGTTATATTGATCTTGGTGTAGTGGATTCAAATAAACTTAAAAGAACAAAACATGCAAAATCTTGGCTAGTACAACTAGCAACATGGACAAAAAGAAAAGTATCTGATTTTATTTCCGACTGTGAGTTCAGTTTAGGTGGTCAAAACACAAAGACAAATCTGAACATTCTACCATTAGGGTCTTATGACATAATTATCAGAATGGATTGGTTAGAAATACATAAACCAGCTTTAAATTGTTATGAAAAATCACTCAAGTATAAAGACAAAAACGACACTGTTAGGACAATTCAAGGTATACAAAAACCAATCTCAGTTAGGCAGATTTCAACAATGAAATTTAAGAAGTGCATGAGAAAAGGTTGTTAGATTTATGCTATCCAAGTGACAAATCTGTTGGAAAAAGAAAATAAACCTAGCCTAGAGGATTTTTTCGTCTTGCATGATTTTAGAGATGTGTTTGTTGATGAGATACCTAAATTGCCCCCAAGGAGAGAGATAGAATTTTCTATGGATCTTCTACCTGGTTTAGGTCCTATATATAAGGCGCCCTACCGAATGAGTTTACCCGAATTAACATAATTAAAGATTCAATTACAAGAACTGTTGGACAAGAACTACATTCGGCCAAGTGTCTCACCATGTGGATAACCGATTCTTTTTGTTAAAAAGAAGGACAAAACTCTAAGGTTATGCATTGATTACAGGCAATTAAACAAAATGACTTTTAAGAACAAGTACCCCTTACCTAGGATCAATGATCTATTCGATCAAGTAGGTGGGGAAAAGATTGTTTCTAAATTGGATTTAAGATCTGGTTATCACCAGGTTAGGATAAAAGATGAGGACATAAATAAAACAACATTCAAAACGAGATATGGACATTATGAGTTTGTTGTTATACCGTTTTGTCTCACTAACGCGCCAACTACATTTATGTGTTTAATGAACAACATTTCCGGTCAGTACTTGGAAAATTTTGTTTTGGTATTTATTGACAATATCCTAGTATATTCTAAAACATAAGAAGAACATGGAGAACACCTAAGGATAGTTCTACAAACTTTAAGAAAACACAAACTGTATGCTAAATTCGATAAGTGTGACTTTTATCAGAAGAAAATACAGTACCTAGGACACGTATTATTTGAAGAAGGTATTGCGGTCGATCCTGAGAAAATTAAGAGCCATCATGGAATGGCCAATCCTTAAGGACGTAGCAGACATCCGGTCATTCATGGGAATCACTAGATATTACCGCAGATTTATAGAGGGGTTTTCCAAGATTTCATACCCTATCACATCATTACAAAGGAAGGGAACCAAGTTTAACTGGTCACATAAATGTCAGGACAGTTTTAATAAGTTAAAGGAATTGTTAACAACCACACCCATTTTAAAGGTAGCAAACCCAGACAAAGACTTCACAGTCTGTGTGGATGTAAGTAAAGAAGGTATGGGTGGTGTCCTGACTCAGGAAGGGCATGCTATTTGTTATGAGTCCCAAAAATTAAAGGAACATGAACGAAACTACATCACTCATGACTTAGAGTTGGCAGATGTAATATACGCCTTAAATATGTGGCGACACTATATAATGGACATACAATTTCTGTTATTGACTGATAATAGCGGTGTGAAATTTTTGTTTAGTCAACTGGACCTTAATGCAAGACAAGCAAGATGGCTAGCCTTCTTTAGAAAATTTGAATTTGAGGTAAGACACATCAAGGGTAAGGAAAACAAGGTGGTTGATGCCTTACGTAGAAGAGTTTATGGGCTATTTGAAATAAACATTAGCAGGGAAGAAAGCGATCTTGAACAAAGGATAAAGGCTACAGGTAACAATGATGATAATTACCCTAAAATAATGGCATAATTATAGAATAATACAAAAAATCCAGACAAAACAGATATGAGTTTGGACAGAAATGGTCTACTACAATTTAAAAACAAAATATACATGCCAGATTCAGCTGAATTAAAGTTAACAGTTTTGGACGAAATACACAAGAAACCATATTCTGGTCATCCGGGATACCAGAAAATAGTAACAACACTAAGGAAGTTATTTTATTGGCCTAATATGAAGGGTGAAACACCATAATACTTATCTAAGTGTCAATATTTTCAACAGGTGAAGGCTGAACACCAACATCCAGCCGACTTGTTGCAACCCTTACCTGTGTCAGAATGGAAATGGGAGACTATATCACTCGGCTTTATTATAGGTTTTCCTAGAACTCAAAAACATAATGATTCAATTATGGTGGTAATCGATAAGCTTAGTAAGTCTGCACACTTTATTCCTGTAAAGTCTACTTTTAAAGCTATTAACATCGCTGGAATATTCATGAAAGAAATATTTAGACTGCATGGTATTCCTAAAATGGTGATTTCGGATAGAGACACAAAATTTACATCTACTTTTTGGAAATAATTGTTTGCAGGGTTAAATACTAACTTGAATTTCAGCACAAGTTATCATCCACAAATGGATGGGAAGACTGAATGAACAAACCAAATCATAGAAGATATGCTACGCATGTACGTAAGGACAAAACCAAACAAGTGGGAAGACTAGCTGTACTTGGTGGAATTTGTGTAGTACAATGTTTACCAAACTTCGGCTAAGATGAGCCCCTTCAAAGTACTGTACGACATAAAGTGTACGACTCCAATTGGATAGGATAATCTAGTTGACAGACTCATGGTGGGACCAGAAATGCTCCAGGAAATGGAGAGTATGGTAAGAAAAGTACAATAGAATTTAAAAGAGGCACATGACAGATAGAAAAGTTACGCAGACCTGAAAAGGAGACACGTGGAATTTCAAGTGGGAGACCACATCTATTTAAAAGTCAAATCCAAAAGAATTTCACTAAATCTACAAAACTGTGCCAAGTTGGCACCCAGGTTTTGTGGTCCTTTCGAGATCTTAACTCGAATTGGACCCGTGGCATATCAACTTTCACTTCCTGCAAATCTAAAAATTCATAATGTATTTCATGTTTCTTTGTTAAAGAATTATGTTTATGACCCTACTCATATGATCGATTGGAGCTTGGTGAAGGTGGAACCAGAAGGTGAGTTTCAAGCGAAACCTCTGCGCATTTTGGACATGAGAGAAACTACACTTCGAAACATAGCTATCTTCCAGGTAAAAGTGCAATGGAAGCACTTTAGTCCCGAGGAGGCCACTTGGGAGTTGGAGGGAAATTTGCAAAAATCTCATCCAATCCTATTCCGAGAAAGGGATGAACACTGAGGACAATGTTTTATTGAAGGGGGAAAGGATGTAACATCCCCCAAAATAAATTACTTTTAAGTCTAAAAATACTTAGGAATTTATTTCCGTTTTTGGTAAATTCAAATTGGAAAAATTATTGCCATTTATGGTAATTCGGAATTTCGAATTTAGTTAATTTTAATCTATGATTATGACTGTTGGGAAAAGATCTGATTTGACCCAACTAACTCTTTGACTATGAAACTTGTAAGAAACACATATTTTTTATATTTATTGTTGATGGACAAATGGAACAACTCGGTTGAAATCAACTGACCATGACTCCATGAGTGGGGAACATGTTCGAACTACCTCAGGGCTGAATGTTACAAGTGGAAAATCAAGAATTTGGCCATTGGCAGCCCCTGAAAATCAAGGATTTGGAAAGTTGCAAAAATTCCCAAGGGAAAAGACCTAGGCACAAATGCTTTTGGCATATATAACATATGGAAGGAGGCAAGACACTGCCTAGTATGCTAGGGAAATAATTATCTCTTGCTGTTATGAACATTGTTTTCTGAGTGTGAGGCAAGGAGAGGTTTTCTAAAACCGAAGGACTATTACTGAGGAGGATTTCTGGAGTTCTCCCTCATGGGTTCATGGTCAGGCTAGGGGTGAACGGAGCAAGTAGAATTGCTGTTCCGTTCTATGGTTGGGATGAACTTGGCTATTCCTTTTGTTGTCCCAAATTTTGTTCATATAAGTACTACTATCTATTGTTTGTTGAATTGTTTTACTGTATGATGGCTAAGTGAAATGAAACGATTTTCAGGATGAACCTTGGAAGTTGATTCTGTTATGAAATAAATTAATAAGGCTACTGGATGTTAACTGCTTAGGTACAGTGTGGGTGGGTTAACAAAATAAGTACCGAAGTTGCTATGTATTATCTGTTATAATTACAGTCTGATTTTAGCTAATGCATTCAATGATGAAACCATGGTGAATCAGTTATGGTAGATATCTAGTAGAAATCTGTAAGTCAAATAGATTAAAATTCATGTGCTATTTAAATTTCCTATCAAACATGTGAAGTATTTACACATAGATATTCAATTTTCTTTTCCAAGTAATGTTAAACTGTACAAATGTTAAAGAATATTTTTAAAGTAAACTTGGGATTTGATATATATATATATATAGGGTAAATATGCTGAACTATTTTGATAAGTTAAGTATACCAAACATAATAAATGCCAAACAAAAACTTAGAAGAATTATCCATATATGCATAGATATATAAATATATGTATATATAGTTGCTGTAACAAACGTTGCATAACTATTTCCACATCTAACTACTCATACAGGAAGGTCATCAATTCTCGGACACGTGAGAAATGGAGAAAATCTTTCATTATTATAACTATTCTAACTGTATAGAATTGTATAGTCCAGTTATTCCACCCAACAGGGTCCTCTGTTGATATACAATAACTCGAGAGCAAAGACTCTTTAAATTAAAATACATAATCGGTCCAGTAAGTTAGATAAGTAACTAAACTCTACAATGCTAGGATTCATAACTATGAAACAACAAAATCTTATAAAAGGGRGTTTTCTTTTCCTGTTCRGTCTATAACAATTACAAAGATAAAKAATCGACCATCTATATGAGCTTGAATGGATTCGTCCACAATGATAGCATTCTGGAACAAGATCGTATCATTCCCTTAGAAACATAGAGTACACTCTTAGGAGCAGAAAGATGAAACCCGAATACCTTTCCTTGCGCATGACGCRGTCCTAAATATGGGGATTTTGAAGGTCAAAGTTCCTGGAAGGAAAGMATAAATTCCTAATTAGCAATTTTCCAACAAAAATTAAACGAGTATGCAACATAATTGCTAGAGCGAATTAAGAAATGAAATTATACAGGAAATTAACTTAACTTACKAATTCAGGAAAAACTGATGTCCTTCTTCCATTCACATTATTGTTGAGAAAACATCCCCAGACCGAAGGGGGAAGCAKACCAAAGACTTCTTGATGGGTACCCTCRCAACAACAGGGGTCCCATCATTAGATTGGTAACCAAACCTTCTAAATCAAACCTTTCAGGAAATAAATAAATATACAATAATAACACATCAAGAATTGCAAATCCGAACTGCAAGGGTTCGTGTGGTATGTGTATGCCGAATGCATTAATAAATTCTGACTATCGATTTAAATATTACATGCCAAAGAGAATGCATTTCTCAAAACTTTAAACACAGAGTTAAATTCTATATTCCAAATACATTTATCAAATTCAAAACATTGATTGACTATCTATGCTGAAGAGAATGCATTGCTCGAAGTTTTAAATACAGAGTTAATAGTATATGTTGAATACCAAGCATCGAATGGTATTTCCCACACACAAACAACGATGTTAACAGAATGAAATATGTTAACCCAAAATTTAATTACAGACTTAAATAGTTGCATGCTGGAGGGTACTTCTTAAACCAAATTTTCAGTAAACAGACCCCACTTGATATATACATAAATATGTGCTGAAGGGAAAATATAGCAATACTTTAAAAAAAGATTTCAAACGCAGAAGCCATCTAGTGGGTTTGGGAAAAATCTACACAATGGTGGATCCCCAAGAAAATCCAGCACAACGATAGCAAACAAAGACGGAGAATTGTTAGAACAACTTATCGAAATAGAAATTGTTCCTTTCAAACAGGATGGACCATGCAATACATAGGGTGGAATTTCGAGGTGCAGACTGAGAAAGACATATACACTCATGATTTATAGATAGCTATCGAGGTTAGGGAAGAGTATTAGTTGGTAAGTCACGAAAGAACTTCCAACTAGGGTAAGAACCGTCAGTAGGCTAGGAGTGAGGATTAATTCCCCCCAACTCAAGAACCTTGTAAACTTCAGTAAGTCCCTTCCCATACCCTACTAAGCCATCGTTATGAACTAGAAATCCCGCGAAGTTCATAGAGACTCAACACCGGGTCACAATGCATAAAAATAAAGGAAATCCATAGAAGAGAATAAAGGACTGACGACAAATAAACCCTTATATAATTCCTGTGCAAGATTGTTGAAGTCGGAAGCAAGAAGGCAGAACACCGAGATTTTAGAAATGTTTTAGAACAACACAATAGGGAAGTATCCTTACCTAGTTCGAGGTGGCGACCAGTAGCAATTCAGTTATCCGTTCTAATTCCTCCCAGAACGAACCTTCTCCATGGTATATACACCAGATCGACTCTCCACAGACATATTTGGAGAAGTTTCGCAGAGTGACAAAGTCGAAAGGAGGGAACAAAACGTAATTAGACCTTTCCGGAAGCGAAGTGAGAGATAGTTAATGAACTGATACCTTGCCTTGTGACTAATGGGAGGTGTCCCAATCTGCATTGGAAACGAAGGCTAGACGACAGGCCTCGGAAGGGACCCTGTGCAAACCACCATTAAGTGATTGGACGGAGGTTTCAATGCGACCCTGACAATCACACTTCCATTTTTTCATGCTGATTTAATGCAAAGGAGGGCGATGTTCCAGGACTTTACATTCATAACTATCAAGGTTAAGCTCTTGTTTCAGTTATGATGTAATGATCATGCAGTTATCGTTACACAACTCATAAAGGAAGGATGTTACCTTTGGACCCCAACGATATCTGACCAACTCCATTAACGCTAATACATACCAGGAACTAAACTTGTCTGATCCTTCATAAGTGACCAAACTAAGACTAAACCTAAAGTCACACCTAGAGTGAAGGTTGTGACTTGATTTTACGAAAACGGTATGCATGTTGGAACCCTTTATTTCACGTGACCTAGTTTTTTTTTTCTATGCACCTTAATACCATTAGGAAGGACACGATTTTGTGAAGACTTCAAGAGATTCCCATCTAAAACATTCATATCATAGAAATGTAAATTATGAAATGCCTTAATCATATAAAGGGAATTAATAATTAGAATATTATATATATATAGATGTAGATGTATCCATATATATATAAATACTAATATGTATTTTGAAACAAGTAAGGAAATTTTGGAATACCATTGATACTTTCCACTGAGGTTAGAAATGTCAAGGAATTCGAAAGGCTAGGATTGGTAAGGCCATCCCTAGATATACATATGACCCTATATAACATGAGTGGATTCAGGAATATAAGGTAGGAAAACATAAGCTTTGCGAGATTTGAATAGAGACGACATTTTCCCTTTTAACTTGTCCTTACATTTTTTGAATCTGTTGTTCGTAAAGAAAGAGAGTTAATGTCCCTAACATTTTTTTTTTTTTTTTATTTGGTAAATTTCTGGAAAATTACATAGGTCACCACTTCTTCATCCTTCTTGTGCTCACCATCAAAGGTAAGAGGCTTGATCTTATTCATTTTTCCCTGTAGATCGTCAACCCCAGTCCTTCTCTTATGCTTTCTGATAGGATATGGACTTGAGCTACTACATGCTTTCCTAAATGAATGTTTTGGTGAGTGGTGATGATTCCTATAAACACTTCTTGTTTTTCTTCTCTCATCATGAGACCTGCGACTTATTGACTTGCTCGACCCTGTATCCTTATCCATTTTCTTTTCTATTATATCCAAGATTTTCATCAACTTGATATTGAAGCCATCTTGTTGCTTCTTGGATTTCATAAGCCTCTCATTATCATCTTTATAGATTTAAACATCTTTTTGCAGTTCATTTATGGTTTCCACCAAGTTTTTGTGCTCCTCCTTTCCTTCTCTATGCTAATTGGATTCTGTACTATCAATACCCATACCGATATACAAACCCCCAAATTCATCATCATGGATGTAATTTCTCTGCACATATTCCATGATTTTGAGTCTCTACGTTGATTTTGTCATCATCTAATCGCTGTTAATTCTGTAAAATGTGCAGGTAATAATTTTTGTTAGACGAATTCATGCGACAACTTCATGAAAACTCTGCACAGTTTTGTCAGAATCCTTTATTCTGATTTCTTGGTTGATTTTAACATCCCAATTCAAATTTTATGGGTGAATAATTAGACTCCTCTATCCAAAACTTTCCCATCGATCACTCCCTTGTGCAATTCCGAGTCTTGCGCAGTAAATTATGGTCATTTGAAATTCACCTAAATAACCTTTTACTCTTTCTTTCTTCCTTTTGAGGCCCGCGTATGAACTGGTATTCAACACGTACCAATGCACGATGTCAATATTTAACATATACACCGCATATCAGTATTACACATGCACCACTGGTTTTGCTCTGCCCAACTCCAAATTTTAGTCTGCGCACCCGTGCGCCATTTTGTTTTTTACGAATTTCCAGAGCCACAACCCGCAATGTAAAAATTTAATGCAAACAATTGTGCATTATTATTTTATGCACATGATGGCCTCACTGTAATTCCAGATTCGACCACTTACCGGTCTGAATTTTTCCCTTAAGTAGATACTCTGCCCATGTAGGCTCAGTGTTGAAACTGGAGCTCTGATACCAATATGTAATGTTCCCTGTTACCGACACTAAAAAAATGCTCTAATACCACTTTGTAACATCCCCAACTTACTGTTGAGCAATGGAACTCCAAAATTCTAGTGCGCATATTCTACACTATAACATTAATCTACACATAAACATGTGAGGTAACGCGCATGATCCTAAAATGGATCATGCCACACAAATTTTCTTCTTTAGACACTAGTTGTAACAATGGAATTAACACATAATACAACTGTTCGCACAATCATTCAGAGAACGTAAGAATTACTGTGCATGTAACCACTCTGAACACATGATTACTACTGCATGCACAACCATTTTGGTGCCGCACACATATTCTATTCTCCTTGTGCATAGACTGTTTTCCTGTGCACACAAAAAACCCAAACTATTACACACACGGATTATTTCCCTACGCACATGAAAATTCTAGCCTCACCTTGAAAACACATGACCATTATTACAAAATTAACTAACATGAATACTTAATAAATGTCATACTTTGCATGCACGACAACAAATACTGAATAACGACATCACATTTTACATGTGCAAGAAACAATATACAAAATAATGACAATCGATCATATGAAAAATCATAGATGAAATAAACCCATATTAGACAAGAACATAAATGACACTTGTCTTTTATAAAGAGTCACCAACTGCGCGCAAAGCTTAGGCGTTTCTCCCAGCCATAGAATCTGTTGCTCATAAAATTTCAGCAACAGGCACCCCCGAGTTGGGGCTTAAACTCCACTAATGAAAAATGATTCCTAATGCCAAGCTAAGGTCTGATAATCAACAAAATTTCTCAATCTAAGGTTCCCAACTGTTGCAACTAGCCTACAATCTCTCATTCCCCACATGCCTGCCCCAACCTAGGAAGTGTGCCCCTTCTCTTCTCAACAATCCCTCGGCTTCCCCACTTCCCTTCCAGGGCTACAACAACATGTCGAACATGAAGTATCAGAGCTTTGTAACTAATTCCAAACACACTAGGGAAGAATTCCTAGCAAATATCTCACCTGGAGAGAATGTTCATGGACCTGCTAATCTGCCTCTTCAACAACAAATATATTACCTGGATATAATTCTCACGGGCCTGAAAATCTGTCTCTTTGACAACACATATCTCACCTGGAGAGAATGCTCATGGGCTTGAAAAACTACCTCTTTGATAACAAATCTCTCACCTAGAGAGAATGCTCACAATCCTGATAACCCTCCTCTTTGACAACAAAAACTCTGGTTACTAAATGGAAACCCATTTCCAAGTTTTTCTCTGTAGGTAAGGTAATGGTCATCCCTTGTTTATATGGTTTGACCCCTCCATAAAAATGAGTGAATCCTCCCAAAATACACTAAGGTTCATCCATATATTTGCATGGTCATAACTTGACACTTGTCACCTTCAAAATTATCTTTAGCCACTTGGTGACTTGTTCCCATACCCCAGGAACTTAGAATAAATAAATATACTTGAATTATACTTTTTAGAAATATTAATAAAATATTCCCTTGGACTGAAGCCCCCTTGGCTTAGCCCCTCTTCATAAAATTTTAGCCCCCTTTTCCCTTTTCGGTGGAGTTTATCCCCTTGTCTCTTTTCGTCTGATTGGTCTGCGCACAACGATGTGATTTTATTAATAATTTCAGTGTGATTACATTTTACAAGGATATGCACACTGGCCTTTTTTCATCTTGGTTCACCAACCCAATAACCACACAGGCTCTTCAACCTCACACACACAACTCGGTTCAATGTGCACTTCAATGTGATCCTCGTGCACTTACTCAGGTGTGCACAACACTATTGAATGTGCGCACCCTTCCCTTGATGCGAAATCCATGCCAACTTGCACAGGTGTGCACACCATTGTGGAATGTGTGCACTCTTTCTTTGGAAAAAAATCCTCATGCACTACTCAAGTGCGCGTAAAACCGAACCAAATCTTGGTGCCAACGACTCACCAACCTATATGTACATTTACATTTTCATTTACAATTGGGGTTCAGATTAGGGGTATTACACTAACACTAAAATAAATTTCACTTACTACGCTGGAAAAAATGTTAGAGCACCAAAAGATAATAGAGGTCTAGAAATAAAAGATCCAATTCTCATGAATATATCTCTAGGAGCCAAAATTGTATGGTGTCTAATATCAAGAATGGTGGAAATAATTTTTGGTTAAGAAATATTTCCACTATAGCATGAAAACAATTCTTACTATTAAAATTTATGTGGTGAGAGTTTTCTTCATTGTTTGAAAAATCCACAGTATTATGATTTGTTTGTCGACGTTTCAGATCCATATGATAAACCTATGTGGGAGGAACGAGGCTCTCTGATTTGGAATTGTGTAAAGTGAAAATACCATTAATCAAATCTAAGTTATCATGGGTTCAAGTGAATGGTAAGATAATTAAAATATGAGAGGAAGACATTAAGAGAATGGATGGCCTCTCAACGAATCAAAAATTTGTTCGATCTCTCTCTTTGGGATGATATAATTGATGGAAGATCGACGAGGTGGAAACACTTGTCTCCTATAAACCAATTGGTCCATCAAATGGTAGATTTCACCTCTTTTCTTTGCGGATTAGCACATGTGTATAGATATACAATAGATCATTGGGGATGGGGTTCTTTGGGCTTTGTTTACTCAGTAAAATTGGGTTATAGATCTCATTTATTAGAACTTCCATTAACCACATGCTCAAGAATATATAATCACATTTGGAGAGGAGATGGCCAATGAAAGGTGAACAACTTTATTTGGATTATGGTGCATGGGCGACTACTAATGACAAAGAATCTCCAAAAACATGGAATTCATAGGCCTTCCAAATGTGTACTGTGTAATATTTAGGCCAGGGATGGATAGAGGGAATAGGTAACTCCAAAGATGATTTATTATCATTAACATAATACATTCATAAATATAATGTGAAGTGAACTTTGTTTTCATCTTCCAAGGGGTCCAAATGACTCTTCATATTCACCTATGACTCTTCATACTTCTCCTAAATAATATTTAGAATAATATTTACAAAGTACCTCAATCCCTAAGGATTAGGTATTTAACATTCCCCCCCTTAATTTGAAGGGGTGTTTGTGAGTCCAAGGATCATTATGAAGTTTTCAATTTTTTCTCTTTCAAGCACTTTGGTGAATATGTCTGTAGTTTTCTCATTTGTGGAACAATGTCTCGAGTGAATAGTCTTGGCCTCTACATGATATCAATTCAGATGGTACTTTGTGTTGATGTGCTTGGTTTGATCATGGAATCTAGGATTCTTGGTCAGCTTGATTGCAAAAGTATTCTCAACCAAAAGAGGAGTACAATTTACCTATTTCTATTTCATACATTCAAGTATTTTCCTAAGCAACACAATCTCCTTTGTTACTTCTGCAACTTCCACATATTATGCCTATGTTGTGGAATATGATGGAGATGATTGTTTGCGTGATATCTATGAGACAAATACTAATCCAATACTCATGAGATAGCCTAAAATTGAAAATAAATTTTCTTTATCCCCATCAAAGTATGAATAAGAATACCCAATCAAGTTGAAGACATCCACCTTATAATACTTGAGTCTAAAGTTTTTAGTTCCCTTCAAGTATTTTAGAAGTTTTTTGCAGTAGACCGATGTCCTTCACAAGGTTTTTGCATGAACCTAGAAATAATACCAACAACAAATGAAATATCTGGTATGGTCATGGTAAGGTAGATAAGACTTCCCACAATTTGTCTGTACTTGGTTACATCCTCAAATCCATTCCCTTCTTTTGATGTGAGCTTCAAATTCTATTCCATTGGAGTAGAGAGAGGGTTACTTCTTTTGGGAGAAGAATATGTACATTGGATTTGAGTCACTTCAATACCCAAGTAGTAGTGAAGATGTCTCAAATATGTCATCTCAAATCCTTTCTTTATGGATACAATATAGCTTTCATTTTTCCCTCTTATCAACAAATCATCTACATACACTACAAGATATACAATTGTTTTTCCAATTTTTTTGACAAAAAAAGTTGCATCATCAAGATTAAAGTGTTTGAAATTTAATTTTAGAAGCTTCTTAGTTAGATTTTCATACCATGGTCACAATACTTGTTTCATTCCATATAAGGATTTTATGAGTTTGCATACTTTATGTTCTTGTTCCTTCACAAAAAAACCTTCTGGCTAAGACATGGAAAAATTATCTGTCAAGTCTCCATTCAAGAAAGTAGTTTTCACATCCATTTGATGAAATTTCTATCCATTATGTGCTGCCAAGGAAAATAGAGTACGAATGGTAGCCGTTTTTTCTATTATGGAAAAAGTACCCTCATAATCAATGCCTTCTTTATGTGCAAATCCTTTTTCCATGAGCCTCGTTTTGTGCTTTTCAAGTGAGCCATCTAATTTGTACTTGTTCTTGAAGACCCATTTGCAGCCAATTGGTTTGGTTCTGAATGAAGCGTCCACTAACTTCCATGTCCCATTCTTGATGAGAGCATCATACTCCTTCTGCATGACTTCTTTTCACTCATCATAAGAAGAGATTTCTTCAAAGTATGTTGGTTCAAAGTTAGTATATAAATTCAATTCACAACCATATGAAATATCCATATCATATACATCACCTAAATTTGAATTATCTACAACACCTCCTTGTCTTGTAGAAGTTATAGTTCCTCTCTTTCCAACCTCAATAGGATAAACACTTTCAAGTGTATTTATAAGCCACTTTGATGGACCGTTCTAAGATGGTTATGCTTCCTCCACCAATTGAGATGGGGCTACATTTCCATCAAGGTTCATCCTTTCAATCCTCGCAATAATATAATTCAAACACAATTCCTATTATGATGAAGTGGTTGTAACTTATTCATGAGGGGGGGGATAGTGCTTCAAAAGGAGATTCTAGAGATTGATCCAATATAGGGATCCCCCCCTCAATATGTGGAATCTCATCATCAAACTCATGATATGTATTTACATGGGTGAATCTATCCAGATGATCAAGTTGCCTCTCAATAGTTTTATCATTCTTGGTGGATTCAAGAAAAATCACATCTTTTGAAAGAATGAAAATTGTGTTTACCTCATCATAAAGATGATATGCCTTGGTGATATTTGAGTACCCCAAGAATATTCACTTTCAACTCCTTGCATCAATCTTGTTTCTTTACTCCTTAGAAATTAAGGCATAACAAGTGGAATAAAGACCTTGAGATGCCTCACCGAAGGAATGCATCCATACCACATTTCCTAAGGATTATTCTTCCCAAGAGCATGATATGGACTCCTATTTTTCACATATAATAGACATAGAACTGCATCATCTCAAAACATCAATTTCACATTTTTCAAAAACATCATGGAATGTGTTATCACACTAAGTTGCCTTGGGTCTTTAGCCCTTAGTTTTAATTTTTCTAAGCCTTTATATTTTTTGATTTTGATTTGTTTCTTAAAGGTGTGATTTACTTAGGTTATCTTGATAAATAAAGGCTTAAGTCATGAATCAAGTTTTGATCCTCACATAAACTTTTGGCATAGGTTCATTTTCTTGGCTTATGTTTCGACCCCCTTCATGACTTGACACTAAGCTTGATTCACCCCATGACCAGATTGAATTGACATGTCACCCTCCTCACTCATGCCTTTGTAGCCTTGCCATGTTATCCCTTTGTCCTATGCTTAATGGTCAAATCATTTTTTTGAAAAGGGAGCGCTTTCAACTCACTAGGAGTTTCCGTAGAACACTCCATGTCCTTCATCTTTTACCATGATTTGTTATCATAACGTTGATGTCATGTCTGCCTTTTTTTCAGCACCATGGTTAGTTAAAATATGCCTTCGAGGATTCATGTTTATGAGCTTTTCTAACGGTTTTCAAATTTTGAAAGCTCAAAACTCTGCACTGCAAAAACTACCAGTTCGGACCAGTTTGCAGTGGCGCTATAGATCAAATGCTGAGGTGGATTCCGAGGTCGATTTACTCATGATACGCTTCTAAAATTTCTTTGAAACTCCGAGTTATCCTCATTCTCTAGGTATTCCATGGTTTCCCTCATCCGCATATCAATTTCAAGGAGTAATTATCACTTGGAGTTTGGGTAGCGATCATGTCTGCATAATTGGATGAGGTATTTTCCCTTGTGCTTTCCTATAAGTCTTTCTTTCACTCAAACCCGTAGTCATCATCACCTGGTTATCATTCTTAATACATATTCTTGTAATGCTCCCGAGTTCTGAGTGCCCAAGCAAGCTTTATCTCTTGTATGCACACTGTGCTACCTAAAATCGCTCCTGAAACCACGTTGCCTTTTCCTCCCTGCTTTCTCTACCATTTGAATTGGAGTGTGTTTTAACCTGGTTTTCAAAGATTATCATAGTGGATCCCTTCACCATATGATTATTCCTCAGTTTTGATATCTGCAAAAATTTAAGGGAGGGAAATTCACAACCATTGTTTCCTAAGCTAACAAGCAGTTTGAGTTAGGGGAGATTCCTGGAAAGGGGCAACCATTATTCACTATCAAATTCTTATTGAAGTTTGACTCTTTTGTTTTACTGGCCATCACTACACTATATATTTTAAACCTTTCATCCTAAACTATGGAGACTCTTCAGAAGAAGAAGTTGCATAAGGGAGGTACTGTGGTTAGAACTGAGCCTACAGACATGCATTTATTTGAGACAGAGCCCATGTCTAGAGAAGTTTTTCAAAGGGTGGGATGCCTTACTTTCTGCCCAAAAATGCAGAGGGGTCATCCTGAGGTGGAGAGGCAATTTGCCTTACATTTTGATGGCTTGAAGACTAAGGTAGGGGACCTAGAATTTGAGGTGTCTGAGACCTCTATTTCAGTAGCTACAAGGATCCCTATCATAGGAGAGAAATGGTTTAAATCCATGGATTTGAATGCATCCTTTTCCAAAGACTTCCTTAAGCTATAATATCAAGCCGACAATCTGTCCAAAGGGGTACCAAGAATTCATCTGGTTGGGGAGTTTGATAAAATGTTGAAGATCATTCAAAGGTACTTCACATGTGAGGGGAGGTTCAATACACTATACCATTACCATATAAGGATTCTGCTCCATTTTACTGGAAAAGATGAAATGAACATTCCCTTCTATTTGTTGAGAAGTATAGGCAAAATGTCAGATAGAGTTCAATCAAAATCAAAGGCTGTGGATATTAGCATTTTTCATTTTGGGTTGATTAGAATGATGGTTTCTGAAGAGCTGAGAAAGAGGAACATCTCATGGGAACACTTCATTTCTTCTACTCACATGAAATTGGATATAGAAGCAACTCCTCAATCACAGGTACCAAGCCCTTTGCCATCCACCAGTGCTTCTCCAACAAGAAAAGAAAGAGTAAGGCCCTTGTTCAAGATCAAGAAGCCATCAATGAAGTGGAAGAAATAGAGAGGGAGTCCTACCATTCTCCACAAAGAGACATCTCACCCCCTCTTGCACCAGAATTAGAAGAGGTCCCTTTCTCTACTAAATCCACAACCAAGAAAGGAAGGAAACTACACTTCTCTTCATCTCCTTCAATAGCTAGTAAAAAAGTCAGAAGACCTTTCACAAGATCATCATTTCTTGAGGAGGATGTTGAAACTCAAGCCCTATCAAAGGTTTCCATCCTGAAGAAAAACAAGGATAAGGGCAAACTCATTGAGAATCCCGCGGCTTTCATTCCAAAGAAGAAGAGGGATAAGGGAAAATGCATTGAGAATCCTGTTGAGAAAGAAGAGGTAATCCCTGTGCAACATTTGGACGAAGCCATAAACATCCTGTTGAGACTGTCCACATCACCACTCCACCTAGCAACCAGACCTTCAAAATATTGATTAAACAACTCAGGGAAGCTAGGAAGGAGGTGGCTCATTTGAAATATGAAGCCCTATCTGAAAGGATTAAGATGAAAGAGCTCATGGATGGCTACAACCACACTCTTGAATTAGCAATATTTGCAACAAGAAGAGCCCAACCTCTTCATAGGCAACTCAAGAACCTCTATAGGAAAAACAAAGACTTTTAGTCTCAAAACATAAATCTCAAAGCAGAGTTGCAACAATTCCAGGATGAGATGGCTTAAAGAAAATTGAATGTGTTGGTTGAAGCTACTATTGAAAAGGAGAAGCCAGTAGCCAAGGAAAACATAACTCTAGTGAAGAAGCCTATTACTACTAAAGGGAAGCATGCTAATGTGCCAAAGGGAAGTCCTCCTTCCATAAGAAGGAGTGTCAGGTTGATGAAGTGATTGGTGAAAGGTGAGCTCCATTTTTGAAGATGGCCCCTTTTTGCAAGGATAAGTGATTGAGGAAATATTAATTTTTTTCCACCTATACAGGCTATACAGGTTTCTAATGCATACTTCTCAAGGCTTTTGGTGTTTTGCAAAGATTTAATATCTTCAACAGAAGTAGCACAAACATTTCGTAGCGCTATGGCGCTACAAAATTGTCTAATTTTCATATACTATCAGTTTGCTACCTACGACGCTACCTAATCGCCTAAGACTGTTGTAGCGATGGCGCTGCTAACTTCTAGGGGTGATACCAAATATGCCAACAGTGAAATGATGGTGCTGCTAATTCATCTGGGCACTATCGAATTGCATGCAGATACACAGGCAGGTGCTACCAATTTTTTAACAGAGAGTGAATTACACAGGCAAGCGCTACCGAATTGCATGCAGATACACATGCAAGAGCTACCAAATTTTTAACAGAGAGTGAATTACACAGGCAGGCGCTACCAAAATTTTGACAGAGGCTGAATTCTGCACAGAGACACACAAGCCCAACACTACCCATTTGTCATGCCTATTTTGGAGGTTGTGCTATAGAATTAAAGGGAATTTGGTGGAGGTGCTACAAAATATATCTACCCAGAGCGCTACCGAAAGACGCTACCAGCATGTACCATGAATCAAGGGGTCCGAATTATCATCCTTGTGAGTGGCTGAAGATGTGGAGAAAGGAAGAAATGGTAACTGACAAAATGATGACAATTTACAAGCCTCTGAAGGACACTTGGCATGCAGGGAGATGCACATCAAATAACATCAAGTCAGTTCAAAGTTGGTTGGATCAGTGGCCAACATTTTCCCTTTTTATAGCATAGTTGTTAGTTTAAGCTGTTAGATGAAATTACTATTTGGATATTTTCATGGGAGGAAGGCCAACTCACACCTCCAACTGTTGCCTTCCATTTTGTTATAAATAGATATTTCAAATGCTTTAGTAGGTTCGAATGGTTGAGCTAGGCTCCCTTATTTTGTAATATTTTGATGAAGCTACTGGTTAACTGGTTATGTACTTGATTTGAGACTTCAAGATTAATATAAGTCAGATTTCTTACTCCATCTTATTTTCCTCTGATATTGAAGTATTCATGCTTGAATGATTCACATGGATTGTTGTACTGATATTATGATGAATGTTTGATTATAGTATCATTATGATGTTCTTCAGTTTCCTTAAGCTTTGAATTCAAGAAGATCTTGTGTTTGATTTTTTACTTCCTTAGGATGCTTGAAGACCCGATGTCCATAGTAGACCTCTACATTTTCCTCACCAAAGTATTCCATATATTCACCTTTACTCCCACTTACTGACTGAATTTAATCAAGACCTCAATTTCTTGTGCATGCTAGCCTAGATTTTTTAGTTATAACATTATTATCTTGAATCTTGTCCATTTGACCTCTTTAAAACTCATTTACATTTACACATAACCTGATGGGCACTGGGCTTACCTTCTATGCAATCTGAGGGTGATTCCTAGTGCTAACAGAATGAACCATATTTAAGAGATCCCAATTCATTCTTTCAACTACACCATTATGTTAAGGATTGTATGGAACACTGGTTTGATGCCTGATCCCATGTTGGAAAAGATAGTTTTCAAATTCATTAGATGTGTTTTTTTGTTCCATTATCGATACAAAGGGTGCCAATATGTGATTGTGCTTCATTTTGGATCCATACATGAAATTTTTTAAAAGTTTCAAAATCCTATGATTTATCTTTTAACAAGTACACCCAACACAACCCTATGTAATCATCAATAAAATACATGATATATAATTTTCCTTTAGAGTATGGAATAGGCATGGGGACACACAAATCAGTATGTATCAATCCAAGTTTTCTACATGCTCTAGAAGTGGAATCATTTAAATGTTGTTTTCTATGTTTTCCAAGGATACAAGCATCACATTGCTTCAATTTCCTAGGAATAGTAGGCAAACTAGAAACACCATTCTTTTTCAACAAATAAAGGCTGTCATAATTAATGTGTCCAAATATAGCATGCCATAATAGACTATATGGAAATTTACCTTCATTGTGGTGAGAGAGGTATGAAGAATTTTCTGCATGAGAAAATGTCCCTTTCAACTTCAACAATCTTCCATCCTCCACTCATTTCATAATAAGCATGTTGTTGGTAGCCTTTCTTATTTCAAATTTTCCATAAAAGATATGGATAGAGTGGACTTGTTTTCAAATGTGCACAAGGGGACACACAAATCATACCATGCCATAAGAGACTATATGGAAATGTATCTTTATCGTGGTGAGAGAGGTATGAAGAATTTTGTGCATGAGCAGATGTCCCTTTCAAATTCAACAATCTTCCATCCCCCACTCATGTCATAATGAGCATGTTGTTGGTAGCCTTTCTTATTTCAATTTTTCCATAAAATATATGGATAGAGTGGCCTTGTTTCCATTAGAATATGGAATAGGCATGTGGACACATAAATCAGAATGTATCAATCCAAGTTTTCTACATGCTCTAGAAGTGGAATCATGAAAATGTTGTTTGCTATGTTTTCCAAGGATACAAGCATCACATTGCTTCAATTTCCTACGAATAGTAGGAAAACTAGAAACACCATTATTTTTCAACAAATAAAGGTTGTCATAATTAATGTGTCCAAATATAGCATGCCATAAGAGACTATATGACAATGTACCTTCATCATGGTAAGAGAGGTATGAAGAATTTTGTGCATGAACAGATGTCCCTTTCAACTTCAACAATCTTCCATCCTCCACTCATGTCATAATGAGCATGTTGTTGGTAGCCTTTCTGATTTCAATTTTTCCATAAAATATATGGATAGAGTGGCCTTGTTTCCAAATGTACACAAGAGACAACAAGTTCCTTTGTAACTCAGGAAGATAGAGCACATCATGCAGAAGAAAATCCAGGAATCTAGGAAATTTAAGCACGATGGTGCTAGTTCCCAAAGGTTTGAGACTTGATTTATCTGCAAAATAGACTATACCATCTACATTGTCATTGAAATATTCAAA
>ML828240.1:70917-82425 GCA_009831015.1 Picea engelmannii
CAACGTACTAATGCTTGGTTGTCCAGAACGTCATATACTCAAATTAGTTTCATGTAAACTGATATCTAATAGAGCCTCTATGTGTACATTGATATATAACATAGCCTCACCCTTATGATTTCATGACATCTTCCCAATGGCTTAGGAAGTACATAAGGGCCAAAAGTAAAAGGAATAGGGAGGTATCATTTTTCTCTCATCGAATAGGGAGGCATCCACCTCATTGATCGGAACTTTCAGGATGAGGGTTGTGGTTTCTCGATGTTGCAACATCTATTAAACATGTGTTTCAAAAAATGTTGTTGGTGTCAGATGAGAGTCTTGTTGTAGAAACTAGAAATCATGTTGTAGAAACCTAAAATCGTGCTACAACAACCAAAAATCATGTTGTGTCATCTAGAAAGCATGTTGTAGCAACAACCCATTAAGGTTGATGGTGTCACAACAGTTGACCTAAGGGGTGTTGTAGCAATATCTCGACAAGGTTGATGGTTTCATAGTATTTGTCCTAAGGGGATTTGCAACAACATTGCGGTGTTGAAACAACTCTTTTGTCGTACTTGTGATGTTTTCCTGGAACAAGATGTTAACATTCTATCATTGAAAAGCACAAAAGGTTAGATTTCCCTAATTACACTAGTAAAACTACTTAAAATGTCGTAAGTTATGAAGATGCATACATGAGGAAAAAATATAATCATTACACTCAAAATTAGTCTAGAACAATGGAGGAAAATTGTACAAAAGGAAAGGTAAAAGGTGTGAAAAGGAAGGCATCTTAGATGCATGTCATCTCTGATGACCTTTTCTCTATTTCTAGTCATGAAGGATTTGTCATGGCCTCCTCGTTACGACAACAACTCTGATAACAGGTGCAATTTTTATTTTTATTTTGTTTAAGGTGTGTGCGCGCGTGTAAAAAGGAAACATACACACTTGACTCTACGTCGCCACCCAACGACCAACAAGACGCAACCACAATTATCAAAACAAGAAGACATAAGGCACACAACAAGTAATTGCAAGCATTAAATGACCATAGACATAAGGCACACAACAAGTAACTACAAGCATCAAACGACATACTGTGTTATGTACGGTACGAACACGGATGGAAGAATCCATAGTAGTATATTTTACTATTTCTGCACAGGAAAGTAGGGCATTTAATCTTAGTTGTCTACTCCGGAGAGAGAGAGAATGTCAAATAGGCTACTGGCCGACTGCTTAGGCAGAAACTAATAATCTCTGTCAGGAGGTCGCAAGGGTGGGAACTCTACCTTGAAAGAGCCCGAGACTACTGATACGACCTTTGAGGTGTGTTGCAAGAGTGGAAACCCTGCCTTTAAAGGGCCCGAGACTCTTGATACGACACTGGATTCTTTACACAGAAAATAATCACACACACAGACTTATATACAAAGAAGTTCTCAATCCACACAGTACTGGGTTATCTAACTAAAGAGGATAAACAAAAGCAGGTTATTGCTAAAACCTAACAAACTGCAAAACGTACAGCCAATCTTTTGGAAAATCCCGTCCGTTGATAATTAAAATAAAAATATTAGTATAATGAAAGAGAACTTTAGTATGGATGTTCATAGAATCTAATTCTGTAGCGATTATTGTCAAAGAGCGCGAGCACACTGAACCTAAATAATGATGAGATGCAAAATCGATCTAGACGAATTTCCTCCATACCCGTAAGTTCACATTGAAGACATTTGTACAGATCAACATACTATGTATGTAATATGCATCACCATTATACGACGATCTAACCGATCTCTGTGGCATGTCATAGAAAAGGAATATTTAACAAGGAAATGTAATTAAAAACCCTATAAAGGATGATCCCAGATGCCATAAATTAATTTTCGAGGTAAACTGAAACCTATTTGCTCCAATTCTAGCTTAAGGTCTGAACCTATTTGATAACCAGGACGAAACCCTACTTGATAACATCAGGATTCGTATGCTGATAAAATACCTCGAATACAAACGCAAGGCACAACAGGAGATCGCACATATCCCAGGGAGGTTGGAAATGCCGAGATCATAAAATTATTTTATCTAATACTGACATGCAACACCAGAGCAAGAAATAATATTTTTATAACTCTCCCACAATTACAATCGCCGAAGAGTGAGGAAAGAAACCCATTTAATCCAACAAGAACCCAAGCCGTTTGAAGTTAAGTATTTTTCACCTCACAATGCCAATAAAAAAATGATGATAACAATAAGAGAGGGCTAAGGTCATAATAACTTCTATCATGCAAATGAAAAACATACCATTGCCTTAACTCCCACCTCGAATGATGACCCCGCGCTCTGTGCTTCTCCGGCTCCGCGCCACTTCCGCTCGTCGACCGTAGAGACTACACCAATACCTCCCACCCAATCGCTAGGGGTACTCTGCTTCCCCCTTATCCCCCCAAGCCGCAAAGGGGCCACACACAATCCAGATGGTACATCTAGCTTCCCAGCTCGCCTCGCAAGGCCGAGATACCACTCCTATCCAAGCTAGAAAATCACAACTCTCCACAAGTAATCAGTCAAGTCACAATTCCGGAAGCGTAATGTTGCGCTAATAGCCGATCTCCTTTCTTCCTCATCTTTCCTTTCTTTTATAGAGTTTTTCCAACCTCCAACTTTCCCTAAATCACATTTTAATTAAGTTTTAATAAAAATATTCTAAATTATTAATTTACTCATTTCCCTCACCACCTAGAGTTTCTCCTAAATTTCCTCCTAGGTGTTCCTAGATCCCCTTACATGTTTTAAATAATTTCCCTAAAAATGAAGTTGCTAAATTAGCTCAAATTAGAAGGTTCTTAATTGCAGATTCCTTACTATGTTGACCTCGCTTTTTACCATAAGTTCCCAACTTTCCTTTATTATGTTTCCTCGATTACTTAGTTTCCTAATTCTTATTATTCCCTTCTTTCCCCTTTTTATTAGAGCCAATATGGCAGTTGCGCTATTTACTCTTTTCCCTTTATTATTAATTTAAAATCTTTTTATACTTCCACAAGTTAATAATTTATTTCCTCTTTACAAATTTAAAACCACGGATTTTAATTAAATTATTCCTCTCTTCATTTTACCCTCTAAATTTAAGAAGACTAAAACTATTGCTTATGTGGGTTTTAGTTTATATCTTTATTTTTATTTTTATAGAGTCTTTTTCTTAAGGCTAACAAAATTTTACCCTAGAGAAGTTTTAGACTTAGGTTTAGATTCTGAACTGGGAAACAATTATTTAGGGAAGTTGTTTTAAGAATTTCTTAAGGTGTTAAATGTCTTAGGGCCATCTAGGTTTGTTCCTTACTCAACATCAATGCGATATTCCCTTCAGGATGCACCACGTGCTCCAAGGGTGCCACTCGCCCCGGTTATTTCTCTTGCGCGACATACCCTTCAGGATGCACCACATGCTCCAAGGGTGCCACTCGCTAACTTGTGTTTCTTTCACGCGACGTGCCCTTCAGGATGCACCACGTTCTCCAAGGTTGCCACTCGCCAACTTGACTGATTGGTAGACATCTATAACCCCTGGAGTCAACACTCTACCAGGTGAACTTGTGGGAGACTAAGGGCTCTAAGGAATAAGACCCCCCCCTTATTGTGCGCCCCTTAGAATCATCATGAGCGACTGTGACAGTCTACCCTCACGACATCGTGGATCCTCTCGAACTAGGTAATCGTTAACCTACAGTTCGAACCACGACCAGAGTGCTAGTAGGCTGTGGCAGGGATGTTGTCCACACCTCTCCCTCAACCTCTCTAGAAATCGTGTGTGTCCCCTTTACTCCATATGTGAGTCTGGTCGGTAAACTATCATCAGCCTGCATCATCAACAATCGTGTCAGAACATGTCCACATCATATCATCAAATCAATGAAATATCACAATAATTAAATCAACCCAAATAGCACACTCCCTGACTCAATCCGGAGTCCAAGGGGTTCCACCGATGCCTCTGCATCCTCAAGGTTCAAAAACCTGCACACTCAATAAAACTGAGTCAATAGCACCTGTCTACGTCCAAGCAGTAAAACATCATGTCATCTATCATAACGCATCATAATCAGGGATAAATGTTTTAACATCATAAAAGTCTAGATCACTTGCGAGCAAGTGTCCTCAAAGAATAGGTTTTCTCAGTGTGACAGAGCGGGATGTTACATACACCCCCTCTTGGTCTAAACTTCGTCCCGAAGTTTCTCAGTATAAATGCTGAAATAAATGTATCACAATATCATAAGTCTATCGATCAAACAAAATGGAAACTGCCGGCACATATCATATGAGACCTCCCAGGTTGCCGAGTGCGGACTATAATTGTCCCACTGGACCTTGACCTAATCTACTGTTCGATATTGTAATTGTCGAATGCGATGATCTAAGATGCAGACCGGCTCAGCCATGAGCACTCCCTCATCTGATACCTACAAAGAAATCATGTCAATCACATGTGTAGGATCACTAATATAATGTCTCAGAACAGATACATTAAAAACATCTTGCATACGCCTCAAAGAATCAGGCAAGGCTAGTCGATAGGCCATGGGCCCCTTTCTCTCCACAATCTCGAAAGGTCCCACGAACCTAGGAGAGAGTTTAGCTCCCTTTCCAAACTTGATCGAACTCTTATGCGGTTTGACGGGCAAGAAGACTTGATCAACGACCTTGTAACTATGGTCGACTCGGTGCGCATCAACATAACTCTTCTATCGATCATGTGCTTCTTTAATCCTTTATCTTATGGTTTTCATTTGGTCTTGCATTTCTTGGATCACTTCTGGTCCCACCAGGACCCTATCCTCAAGCCAATCCCAACTCAAGGGCGTCCGACACGGTCGCCCATAAAGAAACTCAAAAGGCGCCATCTTAATGGTGCTCTGGTAACTGTTGTTGTAAGTGAACTCTATTAGAGGCAAGAATTCCTCCCAATTCTTTTGTTGGTCCATCACGTACATGCGCAACATGTCTTCCAAGGTTTGGTTCGTTCATTCGGTCTGTCCGTCAGGCTCTGGGTGATACGCAGTACTAAAATTAATTTGGGTTCCCAAGGCCTCTTGGAAACTTGTCCAAAATCGTCTAGTAAACACTGATCATTCATTGGATATAATCTTCTTAGGCACACCATGCAGCCTCACAGTCTCATTGATGAAAACTCTCACTATGTGAGGTTCCTGATACATCGTACGTACAGGAATAAATTCAACACTCTTCGTCAGAGTGTCTACTACTACAAAAATTGAGTCATGTCTCCTTGCCGTCAGTGGCAATCCAATAATAAAATCCATCGAAATGACCTCCCCTTTCGATTTTGGAATGGCATGTGGTTGCAGTAATCCTGTTGGGCGTCTATGTTCAGCCTTTACCTACTGACACTCCAGACACCTGGCCACATAGTTAACTATGTCGGCCTTCATTACATTCCAAAAGAATAAGGGCTTAAGGTCTGCCCTCATCTTCGTGACTCCTGGGTGAGCCATGTAAACCGCTCTATAAGCCTCACTCATGATCAACATCCTCAACTCGTCATTTGGTGGTACGTAAATCTGACTTTTAAACCTCAATAAACCATCGCTATCAAATGAATATCCCTCATATCGTGGTACCATCACTGTGTTTTGTTCGATAAAACCCTCGACCTCTTTGTACCAGTCATCGTCACATTGTAAAGTGAGAATATTCTCACATAGATTCGTCTGAAGAGGCAACACCGAAAAGACACGTGGCCTCTGACTCAAAGCATCCGCCACTCGGTTCACTATTCCCTTTATGTAAGTAATCTCGAAGTCGTATTCGCTAATCAATTCCGACCAATGTCGTTGTCGTGCGTTCAACTCGCTTTGTGTAAAAATGTGTTGTAGTCCACAATGATCAGTTTTTAGTTCAAATTTTCATCCCACAAGGTAGTGTCTCCAAACCTTCAAGGAATATACGATGGCTAATAACTCCAAATTGTGCGTCACGTAGTTCTCCTCATGCCTTCTCAATTTCCTCAAAATGTAAGCAATCACTCATCTGTCTTGCATCAAGACTCCACCTAAACCTTCCTTGGATGCGTCAGTGCATACCAAGAAGTATGCGTCCATGTCAGGGACCTTTAGTATCGGTGCTGTGGTCAACAACTCTTTAAGCCTCCGAAATGCTTCCGTGCATTTCTCGATCCAATCAAACTTCTTGTTTTTCTTCTACAATTCGGTGATCGGATTTGCTATCTTCAAAAATCCCTCAACAAACTGTCGATAATATCCTACTAAGCCCATAAAACTACGCACTTCTATGGCATTCGTCAGCGCAGGCCATTCCATAATAGCCTCAACCTTGGCTGGATCCACGTGGATGCCTTCGCCGGAAATGACATTCCCTAAGTAGTGAATCTTCGATTGATAGAAACAACATTCAGACAGTTTCCCATACAGTTTGTGCTCTCGCAGACACTGTAGTAAAAAGAACAAGTGCTCGTCATGCTCCTCCATTGTCCGAGAGTAGATCAAAATATCGTGAATGAATACTTGGACGAACTTGTCCAAGTACTCGCGGAACACCCCGTTCATCAAACTCATGAATACCCCTGGGGCGTTTGTCAGTCCAAACGGTAAAATAGTAAACTTGTAATGTACAAATATTGTCTTAAAGGCGGTCTTAGGGTTGTCATCCTCCTTGATCCGTAACTGGTGATACTCTGATCGCAAATCGATCTTGGAGAACACCGTCACACCCTTCATTTGATTGAACAGATCATAAATTCTTGGTAAGGGATACTGATTCTTGATCATAGCCTTGTTCAGTTGACAGTAGTCAATGAAAAGCCTCCACGATCTGTCCTTCTTCCAAATGAAAATAATAGGTGCACCCCACGGTGACACACTAGGACATATCAGTCCTAGGTCCAACAACTCTTTCAGTTGCCTTTTCAACTCTTGCAACTCTCGGTGTCGAGATCCGATAAGGCGTTCTTGCTATCAGTTCGGTCCCCAATTTCAGGTCTATGGTAAACTCCAATTCCCTTTCTGGCGGCATCCTAGGTAACTCCTCTGGAAATACATCCGCAAACTCCTTCACCACCGAAAGGTGTTCTAGACCTTCTGCAACTCCCTTTTCGTTTAGCGCAAGGATCGCATAAATCTTGCACCCCTTGCTCATACTCTTTCGTAACTGTAAGAAAGAGATGAACCTCAGGGATACTCCCTAGTTTCGTCCTACAATCACATGTCTCTGTCCTTCATCATCGACCAAGCTCAACCATTTCATCTTACAGTTGAGTATCGCCTCATGCGATTCCAACCAATCCATACCAATCATGATGTCATAAGATCCTAAGTTCGTGACGTACAAGTTGACCCTCGTGACAAACTCTCCCAAGTTAAGGGCATAGCCTGTAACCTTTCCTCCAACCTTCTGCTTGGTTCTTGAAGCCATCTCTACGAGGGTAAACTCATCCTATTTGACTGCCTTTACCTTAATCCTTTTTAGCACTGCACCAGAAATGAAACTCTCAGTAGCACCTGGGTCTATCAAAATAATAAGGGTCTGGTCAGCGACAGTACCTGTCATCTCGAGCACAGTCGGCTGGTGCTCTGCCTGGCGGTTATTCATCACCGCATGAATCTGATGGGCCTTGCCCATATCTCCCACGGTAGTGGGTCTAGTTGATCCTGACACTTTGGTCCTCTCCACAGGACAGTCACACTAGTAGTGTGGCTCCCCACAGATCCAACACCCCTTCTTCGGCCCAATAGTCCTGGTACCCGAAGAAGAAGATGACGGCCCACCGACCTGGAACCCAGGTCTATTCTGCTGAACAGGCCTAAACTACTACTGCTATGGGCAACGTTGATGATAATTTTGTGGTCCCCGATAAGGTGCCCACTGTTGAGGCGGCAGTCGCCGGGGTGTGGTGAGAGTGGATCCGCTCTGGAAGCCACGATATTCCGACGTATGTCTCCCTGGTGTCTGATGTTGTGGTGTTCCAGATGAACCATGCCCTGCAGGTCTCCCTGGAGTCCTGGTCTGACGTATGAGGGCCTTTTGGACAGTGTTGTACAAGGTTTGAGGCATCAAGATCCTAACCTTTGCACACAGGCTACCGTTAAGGCCAAACACGAACCTGTTGACCTTGAGATTCTCAGTGTTAAGGTGCGGAGCATACCAGAGCAGCTCCATAAAGCATGCCTCGTACTCTCCTTATATAGGGAAGCTTTGTCCACTGAGCCTCCTATATTCCATAATGTTTGTAATAAATTCTGTGAACACTCTGATTCGAAGGTCTTCGTCCACGTCCGTCTTCTTTATCTTGAACATCTTGGAGAGAGAAGAATAGGCCCACGCTAGATTCTGCCAACAGAATCTGATACTCTCATAGCACTCGGATGTGGAAAACTCCTCCAACATAAGGAAATACTTGTTGCCTACCTTTAGTTGGTCATTTGCCGAAAGTGCTTGATTCGTCTACTCGAACTAGTCAGACTGGCAGACTATATGATGAAAGAATTTATGAGAGAATTTCTATAAATAATTTTTAATATGAATGTTTTTTATTTCTTTTCTTTTACATAATTGTGATGTAAAAGATGTTAAAAATATATAAAATTATAGTACAATTACACATATGTAAAAGATGTTAAAAATATATAAAATTATAGCATAAAACATGATGTTAATAAACATAGCATTGAAGATGTTGGCATATTCTTAGTCGTCCTCCAAAATCAATGCATCAGATTTATTGTTCATAACTTCCTTGCATTTCTGAAGGCATCTATTAACATGTTTACTTTTTTACATTTACCTAATCACACTAGCACAGCCACATAATTGTGGCTGATGAACGCCGAAAGGCATATCTCATTTTCAAATAAACCCTAATTCTCTTTTGCCTTATATTATTTACAATCAAACCTTAATTAACATATTAAAGTACAAACTTAAATAACCCCAAAAGGACTAAAGATGCACTCGTTTTGGCAAAAAAAAATAAAAATACATGAAATTTGATGCTCAGATCAAAATAATACCTTCTCAGCCGACACAGCGTAAACATTCTCCATTCCATTATGAAAAATAGCGATTTGAGCTGTGGACTGCTGCTTTGGAGCTTTTGCTGGAACGGATTTGCTGCAAATAGTAAAAAAATTACAAAGTTAAGCATGTCCAACATTTAAGCTCACTCAGTTATCAAGATTTGGACAAATTAATGTGTGGAGGTCGTGGGATAAAAAACAAATGGTGTTCTAACATAAAAACTGATGATGCCACTATCTACCAAAACCAATGCATCTATGGTAATGCATGGAGGTCGTGGGATAAAAAAAAAATGGTGTTCTAACATAAAAACTATGGAGTGATATAAACGTGGCATGCATATATATTAATCATTTTTAATCATTTGAACGTGTCAATTATATTCTTAATCATTTGAACGTGTCAATTATATATGCTCATAGTAATTTTTTAAGTATTATTAGGTAAATGTAAAAAATTAAACATGTTAACGGATGCCTTCATAAATGCAAGGAAGTATTGTGCAATAAATCTGGCTCATTAATTTTGAAGGATGACTAAGAATATCCTAGCATCTTGAATGCGTAGCCATCAGATTAGGGTTTAAGGTTAAATAAGATTAAAAGATCATTAATTGTGCCCATTGTCAATAGGTATACGCCTTTCGGCGTAATTATAAATTTACTGTAAAAATACATAATTGCCACATTCAAATGATTAAGGAGGATTAAAATATATCCAGGCAGCATTTACATCATTAAAAAACACTCTCCACATGTTTCATTTTGGTGGCACTCATTCATTTTTTATATCTGAAAGACACCTGTCATTATCCAGAATGCACTCAAATCATATCATACCTTCGGCATGCATGCTGTAATTTCTATCGTGTTGTTTATGTGTTCTCTGTGTTGGAGTTGGCTCAGTCACGGCTCTTGTTCTAGGTAAATCTCTCTGATGGTCCTCGATTACCCATGAGAAGATCCTCTATGGTGCAGAAAATCATATTGGTCTAAGAGGACAACAAATTTGTCTCTCTTTGCAATTCGGTAGGTAGTGCAGCTACTTATTATGCCTGCGCCTACCACTGCCACTTCATCCACTTCATACTCACCTGAGATCTCACCCATCTTGGTTGTTTGTGCTATAGAAATCAGAATTGTTTTGTATTCATTCAACAGTTTGAAATGAATAGAGGTAGCTTGGCAATCAGAGATTCTCATTGGAATCATTGTTTTATTTATCTATTTTGTTCATATTTTTGTCTGTGGGATCCTCTCCTATCCCATTCAGGGATTTCGTGAGTTTGATCATGATTGTCTTTTCTATGTAAATGTGTGGATCCTCAGTGGAATCGTCGTTTTTTTTGTCACTTTTGTTCAGATTTTTGTGTGTGTTAATTTCTCTCGTGTTGTTTATGTGCACTGTTGGACTCTTCTCAGTCACGGCCATGCAAAGGGTAAGAACTATTTTTCGATATTTTATTATGATAGGTTTACATGCATGGTAGATCTTCTCATCACAACAAGTCTAACTGACAAGCAATCCACGTTGGGTACGTTCAGGGCCAGTATGGGAGCATAGTGTTAGTCCATCAAGTTCGATCTATTCTGTTCAAGGCCAATATGGTGAGCCTAGTCTTCATCCATCAGGTTCTATCTATTGTTTCTTCTTTGTGTTGGCATTCTTATATAGAGAACTAATAATATATTTATAGTTAAATTAATAGGAATCAGTGTACTGTGATTGGATATTAATGCAGAGTGTAGTTAAAGGTGTTCATAACGTTGTTCGGCAACTTCTGCATGTTTTATTTAATTAAGTGAGGTATGTGTTCATATCCTTTTTAGGCAACTTCGGAAAGTTTTTTTTAATTAAGTGAGGGATTTTTATTAGGYGGGTGAGCCCCCAATTAGTTTTTTTTTTTTTTAATTTAACTCGATATTTTTACTGGGCTAGGAATTTTATTAGGCTGAGAGTTTTTACTGTGCGGGGAGTGTTATCAGTGGTCGATACCTTTCAGCATTCTCCAAGTGCAAGTTGGTTGTGCTATGCTAGTGTAAATCATAACCAACAGTATTTTTAAATTTGATGTAATTTTTTTTAATAATTTTTTATTTTATTTTCTAAATTACAAAATATAACATAATGTAAATAAACACATCATATATATATTAGTATTTCTAAATTTGATTTAAAATTTTTAGGTCGAAAGGCGTACACCTATTGACAATGGGGACATTTAATATTTTTTTATGTTGGACAACTGAGAGGGGGGGTGAATCAGTTGTTACCGTGCTTAAACAATTATGCTTCTTTTAAACTCTTTGCAGAAACACTAAATGATGATCACATTAATGCAGGGAAATAAACAATGGCACATTCAACATCAGTCACACATATATGAGAAACACAGAGACAGATATTTCCCGAGGAAACCCATACAGGGTAAAAACCTCTTTTTCTTTATATGATAAGTAATAG